>JAULBM010297983.1:0-15074 GCA_032357055.1 Geukensia granosissima | reverse complement strand
CCCCTTAAGCAGGGGTTCTACCTGCAGGCGGAGAAACCGAACGGCCTATTTCTATACCCCGGCCGCCCTCGGGGGCTTATTGTTCAAAACTCTTCTTTCGAGTCTGATGGGTCTGCTATACAACGAGGCTTACCACAAACTAATACAACTACGAAGAGAGTTTGTCTACTAAATCACAGAGAATTGTCAACTTTTGACATTGGCAAAATCAATATGCATCTTCAAGATATCAGGCGTATTCAATCTAAGAAAAAAAATCAAATGTAAAATATTATACGGGATAGAATGTGTATCGAGCAACATCTCCACACACCACAGGTATCTACTGACCTGATAACCGAACAGTCGCTTTTAAATTCCCACGTCTTAATTTACCTCCTAGCCAAACAAACGAACAGCCGATTTTCATTACCACGTCCTCATTTATCGCCTGGTCTTTTTACAGAAAGATCAATTTCATCCCCACTTCCACACTTTACCTCCTGTCCTAATAACCGAACAGACGCGTACTCATTTACCTCCTAGCCTAATAATCGAACAGCCGCTATTTCTTCCCCACGTCCTCATTTACCTCCTGGCCTAGTAACTACACAGCCTCTATTTCATCCTACGTCTTCATTTACACGCTGCCTTAATAACCGAACAGCCACTATTCAATCCCACTTTCAAATTTACCTACTGGCCTAATAACCGAACAGCCGCTATTTCATCCCGCATCCTTTTTTAGCTTCTAACAACCGAACAGCCGCTATTTTATCCCACATTCCCATTTACCTCCTGGCCTAATAACCGAACAGTCGCTAGTTTCTTCCCTAGTCCTCATTTAAGTAATGGCCAAATAATCATTCCACGTCCTCATTTAGCTCCTGGCCTAATAACCGAACAACCGCTATTTCATTTCCACGTCCTCATTTTCCTCCTAGCCAAATAACCGAACAGCCGCTATTTAATTGCACGTCCTCGTGCACCTCATGGCTTAACAACCGAACAGCCTATTCCATCCCGAGGGTTAATACAGGTCGTAACGGAGGTTCAAAAGAAAAAAGACCATTTCCTCAACAATTCTGTATCAAAATAATATTGGTATTTTGTGATACATTTTTTACTGATACTGTCATCAATTTATCAACCGTTGACCTAACAGCAGCTGAAATTAAAGTTTTATCTGAAGGTTTAAACTTCTGTCCAAACCAGGAAAATAGATTCTTTGCAAAACGAAGACGACCTTTACTATTAAGCTGTATCCCTTAAAACTAAAGAACACTTCTTCAGTAAAAATCATGAAGGAATCGATGACAAAATTCATAGGAGAATGAAGAATACACAACAACTAAATTCAGAAAAAAATCTATGGATACCACAACCCAGAAAGTGTGCAACTTTAGAACATGTTTTTGATAGGATAGGTTTCTAATCTTTCAAAAATTTCCCAATTTAACACCACAAGAAAAAGAAGCCATTCGATCACTCGAAAACAGATACGACATTGTCATCAAACAGGCTGATAATGGCACTGCTGTCGTCGTCATGAATAACTCTAGATCAAAAGAGGCAGAACGTTAACTTTCTTACAAGAAATTCTACAAGCCCTACGGCAGAATTAAGCAAAATGATAAATAAAAATTTAGAAACAATGAGTAAAAATGGCCATTAAGACAATACAACATTGGAATACTTAAAACCGGACAACCCAAAACCATAGCGTTGTTACCTTCCACTGAAAATACATTAAGCCAATAATACCGACAGCCATATAGTTTCAGTCAATGTGCACCCCACCGAAAAAAATTCAGAGTTTGTATTTTTTCCTCAGACAGCGCGTAGAAAATCTAGTCTCTTACATAAAAGGTACAACACACTATATTAAAAGAAATGGAATCCATGAATTCACTTCCTCCTGAAACCAATTCGTCTCTATGGATGTTATTTTTCTATACACCAACATCCTACATGACGTATTTTGAGAGAAGTCTGGGACTCCAACAGGACTTTAACCATGCTTGGTGCAGCTACTGACTTTAGTCTTAAAGTGCAACAACTTCATATTCAACGAAACTCACTATCTTCAGTTTAATGGAATAGCTATCGGCACAAAGATGGCACCGTCTTTTGCCCACATCTTAATGGTAAAACTCTAAAAAAAATTATTCTTGATACCGCTCTACACAATCCTCTTTCTTTGTTTCGATTGATTGATGACGTTAACATGAAGTGGGTTCGATCTCAAAAAAAAGAATTAGACAATTTTATAAACCATACCAATAACGTTCACCACTCAATCAAATTCACTCATGAAATTTCTACTTCCAAAATTACATTTCTAGGCACTTATATATCGTTAGTGGTTGGAAATATGATCATAGATCTGAATTTCAAGCCGACTGACAAACACCAAGACCTTTCCCACCAAAGCTGTCATCCAAAACATTGCACTTAAAGAACCTCTAAGAATCACACGCAACGATACTGACAAAGCAATTACAAAAACTTCGTGATCAATCACTTTGGCATTCGATGGTACAAAAAAATATTGATGATGGCTTTTCTCGTGCTAAGACCATCAGCCGAGATATAGTATATATATAGTATCATTCATGCTGACCTATTATCCAGTTAAAAAAAAATTCACACAGATCATCAGGGAAAAAACTGGGAAGCAATAAGAAAGATAACATCCAAAGCTTCCCATCATCTTCCTCGAGCCGCCTATTCTAGCTTTTCGGAAATCCAAATCTTAATGACCTGTTGGTTAAAGCTTGGTAATCATCTAAATCAAGCTCAAAACAGACAGCCTCTAAACAAGCTATACATGATCATGACTTACAAAAAGATACTGCATGCCCATACTTTTAAATGTGATTAAGGGGGTTCACTACACCATTATTAAAATAAATTCACCCGTTTAATTTTCTTTTAATTGTGGCACAAAATTAAAAATTTGGGCCAAATATGGGCTTAACGTACCTACTCCTTTGTCTCTATGCATCTCTCCCGTTGTATTCTACACTTGATTTATGACAAAAATTCAGATATATCCTTTAAAACAGGATAGAGTGGACAAGTTTTATAATAATTTTAGATATTTGGATGATGTTTAAGCTTTAAATAATCCAGAGTTTCAAGTTTGTAAACGAAAAGAACTTACCTTGAATAAATTTAATATAAGTAATGATTTTTAGATTCAGATTTAAAAATTGAACAAGGTTGTTTATACACTAACAATTAAGACAAAAGGGACGACTTTTCTTTCCTTATAGTTAACTTTCCGTTTCTTGATGGGGACGTGCTTTTAGCTACTTCATATGGGGTTTAAATTTTACAACTAGATCGATTTCCCCGTGTTTATACCAAAGTTTCTGATTTTAATCCACGCAATCTATATCTTACTGGTAAACTATTACAGCAGGGAAACATATATCATCAGCTCCTCAAGTCTTTTACATAATTTTATTACCGTTACAAAGATTAAATACAAAAATACGATTGCAAATGTAGAATTGAAACGACAAGGGATATCAATTCCTACGTTCTATGGAAACATAGAAAAATCCTATCGTTCTTTTGAACAAACTAATCTACAAGGGGTACTAGTTCGATGTTGTAGCCAAGACATTACTTTCAGTCCACACGACACAACAACTTACTTTAAATTAATACGTTTGAGCTTTGACAGACTTCTATGAAAGAAATGGTGGAGATTGGATTTTCTAACAGAGAATGAAATATTTCTTAAAAAAAAAAAAACAAAACAAAAAAACAAAACAAAATCTTTAGAAAAGTCTATCTGAGATTTTTCCACGAAATTAGAAACCCCAAATCCAGAAGTAGATTTATTCCAGTTTGAGTATTAAACTAAGAGTAAATGAATTCTTTTAAAAGAGAATCGTCTTGATAAAACTGGATCTGAATACACAAAATATGAAAATGGGCCATAGCTGTTTACATTACCTTGGTATAAACCAAGGGGCTATAGCAAAGCCGAAAGGCAGAACTTTGAATTGGAAAACCTGATTGTTCCGAATAAAACTAAGGTGCTTCCTCTACAATGGAGACATGAAAATAACCGTCTGAATGATCAAGAGAAGTTGTCCACATAATTGACGAATCGAAGAACTTATTGACTTGTCGCTATCCATTTTGAAATGTGGAACAATTAGGAAAGGTTTCAGAATAGACATTTCACCTGTTTTCTTGGGAACAATTTACGGACATGAATAAAATCCCAGGTCCAAAAGAGATAGAGGCATTATATCTACAGCTTTGTTTGAGCAGAAGTATAGGACAAAACCAGAAATTTTGCACTGTCCTTTAGTAAAGACAAAAAGAGTCGGAACCTTCGACAGTTGAGGTATAGATCTGAACTGAAGTGTTAATCACCTTCGAATTACTCACGACACCCAAGTGTCTATGGTGATCTTTGACCTCCGACTTTGAAAATCGGATAACATTTCTCTGCTTGAATAGTAGGTAGAGGAATCACCAACGGTTCTTACCGTACTGGAGATTCACTAAAGTTGACTAAAATCACTGTCTTGACCATGAAGAAGGAAACAAACAGAAAACAGGTAATGTTCCCCAGTACCGATAACTTAGGAAGCGACCCATAACATTCTCAGAATTAGACCTGCTAGCCTCTTCCCCAGTACCGAGAACTTGGGAAGCAACCCATAACACATTCTCAGAATTAGACCTGCTAGCCTGCAAATGACGAAAATTATTAATTGGATTCAAGTTTAAAACTGCCTACATATTCTTATCCTAAGTAGGCACTAAGCAAAGAATCCAGTTATCAAAATCTTTAATCTTAAAATGACTGGCAAAGAAAACAGGACAAAAACCTGTGAACTAACCAGAATTTTTTTCTGAGGCCTTGTTACCCACTACTATCTTTTCAGTCGAAGAAATGTGGGAATCTCCGGAAAGGACTTCCTTGGACCGTGATCAAACCATAAGAAGCTTTAAAGGTTGAATCAGAAGACTCTAGGGTTTGAAAGGAGAGGAAAAAGGAACCTTTGCTATATCTTTCTAGGAGACCCATCGTCAGATGATCTATATTTTCTAACTGCATAAACTGAGGAAATACTCTAAAAAGTCCGAGGTGGAGAGGGGGAATCGGCTTCCTTTAATCAAGGAATCTCCCTTCTTTACTGTCAAGGGCGAGGAAATAGAGAGAGCAGCAGTCTGTGAAACAGATTCTAACATAGAAAGACGGTTAGCCAAGGAAACGAGATCGGACTGGAAAAAGCTTTTTGAACTCAGATAAAGTGTCCTTAAGTTTTTAAGTATACTCTTGCTCATAAATGTGGAATATTCATATTTGCGACCTTAAATTAAAAATAAGTATAGCCTGACTTTTTCAAGCAAAATTCTTATAAGGAAAATGCAGATAGTGCTTGCAGAATGATATTAGAGGATGGATAAAAAATAAAATTGAATGAAATAAAACATTTAAAAGGACTATATCCGGAATACAAAATAAGCATTTTTTCCAAAAATGTGGATTGGATTTCAGAAATAATAAAATTAGCCATCGGACAAAAATCTAAAATCGGACACTTTTGTAGCTAGAAGTAAAATAATGAGAAGTGCGGAACGATTTTTGGCATTCCCACTAATAGTGTTTTTTGCAGGCAAGTCTCCAAACTTGATTTTTTGACTCAGAAAATGTCAATATTCCATATTTATGACCAAGTTTATAAATCCCGGTTAACAACAGGGAAAGACTTACTACAAGTAGGTGATCTACAGCAGCTAAAAAACCTGGTTTATATCTTGAACCCTACAATTGGAAGATGCATGGGATGAGTAAACCAGAACTTTGAGAAAAGGATTCTTACCAGGATACTGACCATAAGTAAAGGGTTGAGGCCAGGGTAAATGAGACCAACCAATCACTGAGTACCAGTAGTAAAACGGATTGCAGGTAGAAATGGGCAAGGTTACTACAGAGGAAGTGGTCGAAACATGATTGGCAAACAAGCTATCACAAAAACATGTCAGACCTGGTCAATGAAAACAAGGGATTTTTATGACCGGGAATTCCATAATAAACAAATTTATGTAAAAAACAAATGAAGCGAACAATAAACTTATGGTCAAATGATATGACCTACTACAAAAAGAAACCTCCTTGACTGGGCGCACGGTGTTGGGGCACTTAACATAACGTCAATTTACTAGTAATAAACGTTTCAAACTTTCGTTTAAAATCATCTAATTTTTTACGACTTTTTGTTTGTGCTACGGGTTTTTCATTTATATAGTAATTTTGTGCGTTTGTAGTTTTTGCATTACTATTATATTTCACTGATATAATGAAACTTGAAAAGAAAATCTCCTAATATTTATATACATTATGTAAAAAAATCGAAAATAGAAACCCTTCGCTGTGAATTCAGAAATAATTTTAATAATGAATAAGTCCGGTGTAGTGTTATTTGAGTATACTTTACATAGTGATTAAAGACAAAATTTATTTCATTGATTTAAGCCGTTATTTGCGGTTTTCGTTGTAATAAACATCGGGAATTGTCAAAAACGTCAGGTGTGACAAAATGCCTAGACACGGAAAATTTTTAATGATTTAAATCATAAGAATAATTTAATTACAGTTTTCAGTATATTTTTTAATCGAAAAAACTCATACTGGAAATCATTTTATTTGACACATAATGTAAACTACTTTACATATTATTCGTTTGATTATCACATCATTTCCTAAAACCGGCCGATTTTCACATGTGAGAAAAAATCGCTAGACAAAGAATATGGCGTTTTACTTTTCTACAAAAGAAAATCACTACATTTCATCTAATTATGATATTAGAAGGAAAACGCATTTTTAATCTTAATTTTGTTTTTGCTTTATATTGGTATAGATAGTAATTCTAACTTACCAAACTTTTGTCATGACAAAACTGTATGAATCTTAACATATTCGACTGAATTCTTGCGTCATTTACAATTTGTCAATGAGGTCACAAAACGTTAAATTATAAATGACTTTAGGTAGAAAAATTATCTTGCAGCTACTTTGCAAAAAAATGGACAAAAATATTTTATTAAACAAAAATTTCACCTCTTTTTATTTCCGCGGTGGAATCGATTTGTTACAATTTACATTGCAAATTAAGCGTTTCATGTTGAATTTTTTCTAGGATTCCTACATATGTATTTTCCTTTATTTTTGATTAAATGATAGAAGAACCTATATTTCAACGAATTATACATGCGTTTTGAGTATTTTGTGTTTACAACCACGGGAGAACACGAAATACCCGCAATATCGTGCTCTACGTCTTAGGTTAAAAAATCGTCTCTTTCCCTAACTCTATTCACATTATTTTTCTACACGTGCAGTCTATAACACAACGTGAAATTGAATGGGTTGTTATAGATAAATTGGCTAACATGGGCATTGTTGGGTATATCCTCAGTCTATTCTTTTCTGCCTTTCTCGTTGTTTTTACAATAGACGTAACACGATATTTAGGATTGTAATGGTTTTGTTGTTATAAATTCGAGCTCGTGGACTTTATGCTTGATAATGTAGCCTGATCTTATATTAGATTGGACCTGTCCAGGCTAATGGTAGGACATATTTTCAGTCGCGCTACTATGCATAATTAATAAAAAACTCATTTTTCACAAAATCATATTAATTTTTTACAAAAACGAAAGAGGATTTGAGAAGTATCATTTTTATCTTTGTCATGGTAATAATTGAACAATTTTAGTTGGCAAATGCATTTTCTAATCTGCAAAATCCATAGCTTAATGAAACTGAAGTGGACCACGTGCGCGACCAAAATCATGTCGTCTGCCACCTTTGACTCAGTTTGAATCAGGATGTGTACGAAATGAAAAGCGTATACAGCTTGAAAACTGGTCTGGTTGTTTCCGATGTATTTATAAAATGAATTTGAAAATACCAAAGGGGCATACAGAAATCGTTAAGTCAGAAGACATTCAAGACCATGGCCAACAAAATGAACCGAAAGACAAACACAGAACACGCAACACACACTAAAACTAAAGCTGGAGTAACAGGAACCCTACAAAAAAGGTGAGTTCAGGAAGGGCAGGCAACTCCTGCTCTACTAGTAGCAGCCGTCGAGAAACCCATTAGACAAAGCCGGTGTATAGTCAAAATCGGTGTTAGTCAAAACTGGTATAGGATCGGATTTGTAGTCACGACAGTTGGAAGATATCTGATATCAATTGCAATTTTCAACTCGTCAGGGAAGATACTATAGATATACAAGCTACCCTATAAGTACATACTGTCTCTACGCCCTTTTGCAAAGCTAAGTTTTCCGTTCCTGTCCACCCCACAATTTTCAGCAGTAAAACAACTGACAATACGGTCCCTGGCAAACATTCCACATCTACAAACATCAATTGAATGCCTGATTATCATATGCTGATACAGATATTTAACGTAAACAGGTTATTTATTAATTTTTTTTTTAAATATGTGGACTTCAATTTATTCCTTTTTGACCATTCGCAAAATATTATGGAAATCAACGACCTAGAACCAATTTAACCATTTTCGATGACAAACTGTTTTGTTGCATAAAAAGCAAATACCAGTAATACGAAACAGAAGGAATTGTCTAAAAATTTCCAATGATCTCTAGACCATACTTCTGCCTCTCAGCTGTTCAATTAAAATAAAAACCTACCTTCATCCTTTAATCTTTACTAAAAGATGGTTATTTAACAAACGACATTTTCACAACGACTTATTGTTGTGACAAAAGTTAAAATTTGGGCCAATACAGGGCTAACCTCCTCCTTTAACATGTTAAACTACATGTAAAATGTTTTTTTTCTGGATTCACCATGCACACATCAGTAAGAAATAAAGATAGCAACTAGGGAATTTTTCAAATTTTAGTGCTAAAAGATTTAAATGGATCTTTCCAAGAGGAAGCGAAAGAAAATCGTAGGACCAGGCAAAAGGTGACCAGTAAACAGTCACACGGACATTAGCATGCACATGTTAATCTTAAAACTATGTTTGTTTGTTTGTTTGAATAGGGTTTAACGCCACTTTCAGCAATATTTCTGTCATTTCGCGGCGGTCAGTTTTACTGGTGGAGAAAGCCGGAGTACTTAAAACTATGGAAAGTGTCGACCCCATAGAAAACCGGGGTGATCCGGAAGGGTAAACAGTTGTTGTCCTTTAAAGACACCCGCCACATTGTCCATTTTTCAATTCGGTTTTAGTTATTTCAAGGTATTTTTTTTAAAGCGGTAATCTTAAAAAATATAACTTAACGTGCATTCCGGTACTTAAAATAAATAAGATCATGCAACTCAAGCAAGACTTTTACGACCTACACAAGCTACACAATATTCAAGTCGATCTTTCCAACGTTCATTTCGGTTCCCGGAAATAAAAAAAAAATAGCATACAAATCAAGCACGAGGAAGATTTTTACGACCTCCACACAGCAAGATTTATATGTTAATAAAGGGAGAATTTAATGAAAATTTTGAATGGTGCGTCATGTATAATGAAAGTCAACACTAGAAGATATAATAAACTGAATTTTGGAACTAGGGTCTTGATATGAAATACAGTGACACAATTTAGAAATTTCCTGTATGTGACCACACAGATGACAACTTTCATAACCTTGTCACTTATCCGTTCCATTCACTGGCCGATAGCTACTAAAAATTGAACGATAGAAGGTTGAACGTATTTGTATACAAATTATTTACAAGAATTCTGAAATCTATATTTAGAAGCACTATGGTGCATATTTTAATTGTACATTTATTAAATTGACGTGAATTGTTTTAAGGAATTAAGAAATGCTTTCAGCGCAAATCATTACAGGGGATCTATTTATTTTTGGATCTGCGAAGAGTATAATCGCCGATTTCTACGAAAAAAAATTTAATCTACATAAATCAGATAATGTTCGTGGAAACATTGACTTCTGGTCTTGATTCCAGTAAAAAAATCTAAAGTTGACTTAATTTTCAACTAATATGGCATCTAAATCGAATGTCCCCCTATTATATCATGGGCGGAATCTCAGGGCATACCAATCAGTCTTTAAATGGATACAAATCTGTAAACAATATCAAAAGTTGCTTATATTTGCCTATAAAAATAGAATAAATACATATCGAACTTTAGTAAAAAACTGACCTAAGTGAAAAACCAATATTATCCAAATTGTGCAAATAGTGTCAATGTAAGAAGAGTTTTTAATGCTCGGTAATGGTGTTATGCCGATAATATTACGGTAGGTGGTTAAGGATTTAATTTTATTTTGTTGTCTTTTTTAGTCCCTTCCGGCTTTAGCCCATCAGTCTGTATGTCCGTCAGCAAGTTTTCCACACTTTTTTCTAAACGCTTGCAGATATAGAGCTAATCTTTTGTTTGTGAGACTACTATGATAATTAGTTACATATGAAGTTCGAGATTCGTTCCGCTCCGCTAATTTTTGATGAAGTTATGACCCTTCAACTTCGGAAATTTTACTTAAATCAAAGGTTTTCTGCACTTTTTTTCTACGCTGCCAGATATTGAGCTGATTTTTGGAATGTGAGTCTACCATTAAGCGTTACAGATCAAGTTCAAGTTTTGTTCCAATTCGCTAATTTTTGTTAAGCCCTTGAACTTAGAAAATTTTACTTAAATTGAACTTTTCTGCATTTCTTTTCTACGCGGTTGCAGAAAATGAGCTGTGAGTCTACCATTATGAGGTACAGATCAAGTTCGAGTATTTTTCCACTCCGCTAATTTATGTTTAATTTATGGCCCTTGAACTTCGAAAAGTTTACCACACTTTTTTCTAAACGCTGGCAGATATTGAGCTGGGGAGTTGCAGTTCAAATTCATGGTTTGTTCTACTTCGCTGATCTTTGTCCAAGTTATGAACCTTGAACATTGAAAATTTTACCACAGTTTTCGGCAATGTTTTGGCTGAATATTTGCAGACTTTTGATATTTAAACCTGATGAGTACCTATTAAGTCAAAGCTCTGTTACTTTTTGCCATAGGCCCTAGTGCACTTAAAGCGGTATGTGATGCATCCAGCCGTTAGGGGACTTAGTATTGTTTTGCAATACTCTCAAAATGCTTGTTTTACATTGGTTATCTCTTCATCCCATTTAAAAATTCATGAATCCACTTATGCAAACTTAATGATTTGGCAATGTCCATTTTATTTCCTTTTAAAAATGGATTTTGCTATCTAGCAACTTTATAAGCAAAACGAATTTATTCATTTTTGGTCACAATAAAGGGAGCTCAAAAATACCAAAAGGGCAAGTCGGAAGACAGACAAGACCATGACCAAAAAATAGCAACGATTTAGATAACGATTATTAAACGTCCCTTACTCCACTTAAGCTTTTGCAAAAGATGAACTTTCTTGTGAAAAATTGTTTTAATAACTTTTCCCATTATAACACAATTGGAGATATTTTCTGAATAGGGTTTTAAAATTCTCCGTTTCAAAGAAATGTACGCAATTTTTTAATAACTTTAAATTTGGTTAAAATTAAGCGATCCAACACCAACCCTGAATGTTAAATCTCCGATAAGAAATCCAAGAGCAGATGATGGTATGGAAAACGCTATTATATAGTGTAAAACATGAACGGTCAACCGAGAGATTATTCTTTCTTATGATTTCAAATTAATACAAAGGCAGAAATGCTCATATAATTCAATAAAGCTCGAAAAGCGCAATCCACATATAACTTGACATAGAGTATATGCATTACTTAGGACATTTGCATTCGCGTGGACCGCATATTCGAGTGCACCTTTCTGCCTGTAATAAACTGACTTTCCTAAAATGGTAAAACCCTCAACTTATTTTTTAACCACGTTTTTTATTATGAGAGGCGATAAATGGCAAAACCGGAATACATTTTTGAAGCCCTCGATACATACGTACGATAATTGGAAATGTACAACCCACTTTTTAAAATTTAATGTCTCACAAATAAACTCCCCAGCTTCATTTTTGTATTATTTAAAGAAACTGAAATGGACTTTAGGGGTGTAACATATTACCGTGTCTTAAATATCAAATGGGTTTTTTAATTTAAAAAAAAAACTTTCCACAAATCACGGTCTTCGCTGCAGTCGTTATGTCCAAAAATTTTATTTTATTAATTCCATCGAAGTAATTTCTCTACGGATATTTTACATTTAGGAATGACCATCTTCTTCGCTTTTTAGTTGGGACCTAGATAAAGTAAATTAGAAAATTGTACATGACTCTCTAGTGCTATTCGTATGAAAAATTACTTTCAAAATTGCATTCAGGCGCACCTCAAAGCCTTTTTGGTGATTGTTTAAGTCTTAGTTTAACTACTTAAATATTACGAACTGTTCACAACGTGTACTCCCTGTATCATGCTAGAGCGTGCAAAGGGCAACATCCGGCAAACAAATTGCTTATTTAACTTTACAATGTAATTTATAAAATTGGCCGAACTTAAAATGCATCGTGACTGCTTAAAAGTACCATTACAATTTGCTTTCACCCTTTTCAATCTACAAAATAAATAGTATTTTATTACAAAACAGTATACAGATTTTCTTTCGTAACCTTTTTACCCGTTAACAGTCTCTGACATATAGTATAAGATATGGTTTGTTAAACAAATCCAGCAAACATGTATAATGTTGTGTATACGTCCTAGAATATTGTGGTAGTTAAAAAGGGTAACGGATAACATTTAATAAAACATGATTAAAAAAGGAAACAGTCATATATCCGTTTTATTTCAGCTTCAATTATTCGTCATGTTTCACCGAAAGTAAATTTTGACTGGTTTGAGTGCCCTTACTACTCCATCGACCTTTTGATTTAATCTTGACACGCAGAGGCGGCTACTTTAGTTGGTTATCTCTCGGGGTTATCGTAGTACCATCCTAAGACAAGTATAAAACTGGAACAACGGTAGGGTAGGTCTCAGTTTCACAGTAAAACTAACAAAATGAAACTATTGTTGCTTTGTGTTGGAGTAGCTGGTATGTATGATTAAATATAGCACACTGAAGGGATACATTTTTACACATTATCTAAAGGGGTTTTTGTTCATTATGGGAAATTTTTAATAACAACTCATTGACCATATGTCTACATCGTTCGAAAAATAATGATATGGTATAAAATATTTTCTCAGTAAAAAGAACAGTTTTTTGTTCAAAAGAAATGTTTGATGTGATTATTACATAGAATGGAATATTGTAGGATTATATCTGACATCTTTCAATAGTTATGTCTTCTTATGTAATACTGCAAATAACTTACTTACTGGTCACTACTCGCACATTTTCTGATTTTAATATTATTATTACAATAAGAGAATTTGTGAAAGAGACGATAGTAATGCCTCATTTCTGTGCTTCTTGTGTTGTTCGTTCTATCAGCCAGAGAGACATGAGAGACTTAAAATATAATGGATTATGTGCCCTGAATCTGTGTCAAAATATTTAGTTCGTTGACTTTTGTGTATCTTTAATGTTGTTGTAATGTTCGTTAAACTTTTACAAAACCTATGGGTGCATTTAATTATTATTGGCTGTCTTTTAAAAGAAACCATTGTTGGTTAGTCGTCTGCAAGTAAACAATAAATGACGTCATTTATATGCGTGGTTTATCGGTCATGAGAGGAATTCCTCTTAGCCTCTGGCAGAGTGTTCGACTGACACCAGAAGTGATCAGATGATTGCTACGGAGATTGGAAAACTATAATATTAAGGCTGCACCAGACCAACGCTTCTTCGTGTATTGCACCCAAGAAATGAACTGCAGTTATAATTGAAATTAATTTCATTGTATCACAATAATAGTTTTATTGATGACCATTTTGATTTCATTTTCTCTCGAATCGCAAGGGTATTGCCAAATCCCTACTTTGTTTGTTAGTTTCGGTTTGTTAATTACTCCTGTGCTGGTGGGAAATGTATATGCAAGTTTATCTGAATAAATAAAATACTTGATGAGGACAATGAAAAAAAAAAACATAGTTTTCTAGATATTCTGAACTCAGGATAATGTTATAAACGATTATGGTTTTTCAATATTACAACATCTACATTTTCCGACCATAGGTTTTTAACAATACTACATTTGCAAAATTAATGAAAGATTGATTTTTTGTCTCATTACAGAAGGAAAACAGATGTGTTTCTATTAATTTACATTTAGATAAAAAAGAGTTAGCGCATAAAATCTCATGTAATATATTGTATTGAGAGATTAATTTCGGAAATAAAAGGAATTTGATTTATTGCCTCCCAGTGGTTTTTCTTTTATTGACTTTTTACACCATTTATTCTGTTGTTTGTCGGGTTGTTCAGAAATGAAGAATAAGTAATGTTGATAAAAATATTCATTGAGCTTACAAGTAAAGTTTGTGATTTTTTTGTTGCCCTTTAATTTTATTTTTTTAATCTTTTGTTATCGTATGCATAATGCCTTTGAAAATTTTAAAATCTACCTGAATATTATAATCAGCATTAAAACTTTCAAATGAAAAAAAACCAACTCATTGTTCTCATCAAGTAAATCATTTACAAAGAATACTGCATGTTTAGAATACTTTGGACAGCAACATATCTATATGTTATCGGGATTTTGACAGTTAGATATCGTAAAATATCTTCCCGTGGGCCAGAATATGAATCTTTGCGGCGAGTGAGCGTAGCGAACGAGCCCAAAGGTTCATATTATGGGTAGAAGGATAATATTTTATAAAATCTCAGCGTTTAAAATTCCGATAACTAATTTATCATCGTTCAGATTTTATAAAATCTTTAAATGATCAAGCTTTTATTCAAATTTTCCTAACTGTGTGCGGGAAATATTGTGCAAGTTTGATATTTATCCACAGATACTCCATTGGGTCAATAATACGCAATAAAACAGTCTATTCTAATTTAGTATTTACGAACACACGGCACCATAATTTTGTTTTTATTATTAAAGTAAAATCGTGTATGCATCAAAAAGGTTTTTTTAGTCAAATACACTACGTCTTAAATAGATAGAAAAGAAATTCTTGCCATCAAACAAAAAATC
>JAULBM010297962.1:0-15074 GCA_032357055.1 Geukensia granosissima | reverse complement strand
TAAAACTTTGATCAAATATCCAAAAAACTAAACTTTGAAAACTTTTTGAAATATTAAATTGTTAAGTGTTACACGGATCGCATAAATATCATTACCATCTTCTTAAAAATCTAAAATCTCTGAAAGTTTTGTTTCAAATTCATCACAACTTAAAATGTTCATGATATGCTAGATTAAAATGTAATGTTTTCGCCAATGTAATTAATCGTTAGATATAAATGAAACGGTCAATGCAACTTCTTCAGACCTATATATATATATATTTTAATTCAAGAACATAAATTGTTTTAAAAAATTGGTTTTTGGTTTCAACTCTTAATCTTATTCTAAATACCTTAGACCAGCAAAGCCAGTAAAACTCAATGTATTTTTCATTTGTCGTAATGAAAAACACAATACTTTGTTTGATGAGAGGTTAAACCTTGAAATGTGTATAAAGCAATCAAAAGTCTATATTCTATCAACATTGATAAACTTGCATTTGTAAGAACCATTTCGATATCCTCTAAGAATATTTGAGAGAGAAACTTGATTTAAAACCCCCTGTAAAGTTTTTGTACAAAAATTCATGAAATATCCACAATACGTTTAAAATAACGACAAATAATAGGTGACATTACCATGTGACTTCCTTTGTCTTTATGGTTTTGTATAACAAAGACAGCGCCATTTTGTAGATCTTGGTAAAACACCGATTCCTGGAAGTAAATAATGACGTTTTATCATTAAATCCCAAAACAAAAACGCTAAGTATAATTCTCAATATTGCCATTAATGATTTTTAACAATTTATTAAATAAAATGTTTACTAGGGAAGGCAATAAAGTTTACTTATCTACCTGACAGAATATGCAGAATTTTCTTTGTCTTTGGCGTCCTTGATTTCAAAATCAATGGGATAGATGCAGTTGACATATGCAATAATTTAAGAATTCTGTAGTTACATATACTCTATAGAGCGGAACCTGAAACCAGACTAAGCACAAGCCAACCTTCTCGATAGCTTTTCCTATTTGTACTTGCGTATGCAGTCTCATTTACAAAACAAAAGTGAACCAAAGCTTCAAATTTGTATTTTTTTTTAACAAAAGTAACTTTATTTCAATCCCGGATGGACGATAATCAAACAATAAGTAAAATGTTGTTAAAAGAGATTTGGGTTGAATTTCATCGTAGATTTTCTATGATATTTAGGTAAGATCTGTATCATTTTACGTATAGACGATATTTATTTATGGTGATTTAGAGCTGTTCAAAAAGTGGTATACCACTCTTGTTGAAGGCATTGTGGTGACCTCTAGATTTGTGATTTCTCTCTGTTTTCGCGTGGTTGGACTGCAGTATCTCTAACATTTACCTCATATATTTACATTTTCATAGTAAGTAAATTTCTGTCATATTGACTAAATTTAATCATATTGACTTTATAAAGTAGTAGATAAACTTCTCGTATTTACTTTATGAAGTAGTAAGTGATTACGGTAAATATGGTGATTGATCGTTAAGAAATCTTGTTCCTAATTGTTTTGGGTAACAACTGAAGGTACTGACGTTAATCGATTGTAAGTTAAGTTCTTCTGTAGGTATCTGTCAAAATAACTAGATTTTTAAATAATTCTACTACAGTAGAATGGATAATTAAAAAAAAATTAACGTCCTAATGATAAAGTAATTTTGTGGTAAGACTGATCGGTTCAAATAAATTGGTACATACTAAAATTATAATAAATAACAATGTTGATAAGATGTAAACTGTATTTTTCCCACATACATTCCAATACCCCCCCTCAAAAAAAGAGCATACAACTCAAGCACTAGGAAGCTGTTTACGACCTCCACACAGTACAAGAGAAAAACTCAATAATATTATTTAAAAGGATGAACATGGAATATATGACAGGCAAACTCAAATGTTGCTTTTCTTGTTAAAAAAAACCATATCTTTATGTTACCTCATCTTCGTGTAAGTCATGCTGCTTCACCTTCCCTCTATTCAATGTCAAAGTTGTCACATTTGTCCTGATATGTTCATTGCGTTTCAGATGCACGTGATGTCTTGAACCATTCACAGTTACATCCAAGTCATAGGAGTCTGGAGAAAAACTGGTTTCTGACGATCTCCGGGTTCTGTTTCCCTTTCTCAGATGGATAAGGACGTCTAAAAGAAAAATCCTTTAGGTGTACGAGATATCTTGGTGTACTTAATATTTTTGACGAAAAATATACTCAATAACTAAAGTTTGGAAATTTCTCATTGATATCATATTTCGGAATCCCCATCTTAAGCTATGTAATTTTTCCGCAATGTAAAGATTTAAAAAAATAGGTCAAGCTGCATTAAAGATATGAAAATCATCATTCAAAATACGAGTTGCCAAATTTTAACTGGAAAACATTGATGCAGAAATTCATCACAACAACAAGTGATAGAAATGATGTAAAATCCTGAACAAGATGTATTAATATTTCTACACCAAAATATTGTCCAAAAATAAATATTATTGGCTGCGAGTCTAATCTTATACATGCTGCTTATGTCTAATCTTATACATGCTGCTTATACAGTTAAACACGTCTGTACTATTTTAAATAGCTATTTTAAACTTCTACAGGTTCGTAAAACATAGCAAATAGTTTTTTTTCATTTGTTAGATATTTTGCACCAAATAATATTACGAAATTAGAAGCCATACAACAAGAATAGATAAAACCAGAGAAATTCGAATATCTGACAATCATCTTGTAACATGACAAGAAGTACGTTAATGGTTTCATGATGTATCTAACTTTCATGTAAAGGGATAAATTATTAAACCGCATCTCTTATGCAGAAATGAATAATAAAAGATCTACATGTGGCTATACATTATATTAAAGTAGATACTATCAAAATAGTAAAACCAATTAAATGACAGATTTCCTTTTACACGCAATAATTTTTTTTACCAAATCTTGATCTGACTAAAGTAAAATTTTTATATAATCAAATTTAGCACTTCGTGTTTGGATTGCGGTCTCTCCGACAATTACCCCATATCTTTTCATTTTTATATCTTGGAGCTAATATTGTATTTGTCAAGTATACAGATGATATACTTTCCATTAATAATTCAATATTAAAAATATGGACTATGTCGAACGCTTCTTCCATTGAACTTGACAACAAAATACTTCAACAATTGAAAAAGTTTGCTTCATACCTTGATTCACATCTAAAAATGTACAGTAATTACGCTGAAAACAAAGCTTTACGATGAAAGGGATGACTTTGGTTTTCTCATAACGGACTATCGTATCTTATTCGTTCACCATGCGCTATATGTTTTCAATAGATTATGTCGGTTGCCGTGTTTTAATTTTAGTAGTTTGGGGGTTTTACAGCTTCTGTTATGGTATGGACTCTGGTTCATTATTGAAGGCGGTAACAGAACATGTACAAGCTAATTTAGACTGTCCTTTGGTGGATAGCTATATCATGGTCTATCATGCCACATCTATTTTTATATTCTAAACGTCAGTATTTGATTGAACATGTTGAAAGACAGCTGCTTCTGACAGAAAAGTTATTCAACTAAGGATTTCTGGTGAAAAGATTAAAATTATCACTGCGGATATATTTTCGGTCGTCATCTTCAGTTGATTGACCGATAAAAAATATTCATTTCATAATAACAAACGGATATCTTGCCACTGTGAGGCGCAACTTAATCAATATTCGTATAACGCTTGCGGCTACCAACAATTGTGATTAACAACCGGGTTTGACAACAAGTACCCAGGTACTACCAGAGTAACAAGCCGGAGCCAATGCGTTTGCCCTCGTCTTTAAAGGGTTTTTGTTTATCAAATCTGAGTTTTTGATGTAGTGTTTTGTGGGCTAATTTTTCATCTGTTTCTATTCTCCTGGCAACTGTTTTTCTGTTCTCTGCCAATTTCAATTGCCATTTTTTTATCTTCAAATCTTTTTTATTGGTGTAATAATTGCAAATAGCACCACAAAAATTATTAATGTCAAAAAGTAAACGACATTGAAAAAAAGTCAAAGGCATATTGCTTCAAAAAAGAACTGCTTACTATGAAATTACAATTTTTGAAAAAAAAGAAAGCAAATGCAATAAATGCATGATGATCACCAATGATTGTAACACGTATGGGTTTGAGCGGTACTGAAGATAACGATTGTGTATAGCAAGTAAAAAGAATAATCATAATAAGGAATGAAATGTATTAAGTTAATCATTTTTTACTCCTTTGTTTGCAACATAAAGTATTTTTGATAACCTCCATTTTTTAATCTTAAGATAATGTTTAACAATTATATGAAATATGAATAGATCATTTCTCTGCCATTTTAGGGCTATGTTCGGTATTTGGTTACATCATTTTACATTGTAGTCACTTAAATAACCTTATATTGTAGTTATAATGTAACCGGCTATTTCTTTACAAATCTATCAACTTTCAGATCTCTCCAGAGAAATTGGTATTTAGTAATATATACTTAACAAACATTACAAATAGGACTACTCAATACACAGATTTGATATCATTGACCATGATTGACAACAAATATTACTGTTCATTCAGTTTTTGTTTGAAAGTTCCGAATAAAAATATTTATATTAAATTACGATATATTTGATATTCTTGTGTGCTTTTATTTAAAATCAGGTCATCATAAGAAGATGCTTTGTCATAATTTAAATACAAGATTTTAAAAATAGTTTTTGCAACATATATTTTTAAGAAGCTACATTCACAAGGTTATTTGGGCTTTTAAATTCAGAACGAGGTTATAACAAAGCAGGTAGCAATTACGTCAAGAAACAAACAAAATGTTATCTAATGCTGTATATAAACAAACAAATTCATTGTTATATTAATACGAGAGTACCATAAACCAATATTTGTTTTTAGTAAGTTTCTATACTATACAATACCCTAATACAAATTTCCAATATTCTTTTTCAAAAACTTTGCTTGCTTTAGTTGTCTATTGAAAAAGCTACTGGGAATTAATAAAATTCACACTGACTACTAAATTTGAAATAAAAATAATTTATTGATACAAATTAAAATGACATACTGTATGCG
Organism: Geukensia granosissima; assembly: GCA_032357055.1. Taxonomy (NCBI): domain Eukaryota; kingdom Metazoa; phylum Mollusca; class Bivalvia; order Mytilida; family Mytilidae; genus Geukensia; species Geukensia granosissima. Next base: position 9,980 of record JAULBM010297962.1, on the reverse strand, counting down.
TGAAACTAGTTGTCGACCTCGAAGTTTTTATCCATGCATGAGATTTAGGCAAAATTTAACGTACTGAAAATGAAACCGCAAATAAAAAAATGGAAGGGGTGAGTACTCCACCAAAGCTTTTCCCGAACAGGAGAAGCGGAGCTGCATAAATAGGGAAAAGGAACCCGAGAACAAAAGATGTTTTAAATAAACACGAAAATATGTATTCGCAAATAGTTACTGTAGTTATATAAAACGGTTTTTAAAAGTGGTGGATCTGTAGGAAGCTGAAAATGTTGTGACATTCTATTTGATTAAGAGTTAGATGTTGGGTTTTGATCCCCGCGCTGGTCAAGACGAGTTTATCAATTTGGTATTGGATGTATTATCGCTAAGCTGACAGCTTAAAGAAATGAATAAAAATACTCGAAGTAAAAAAAAGATAAAACATCAGGTTAAGCACAGAGTTTCCTAACGTATGAATACTTGTTAAAGACAGATGTTTTGAGCAGCCCCCGATCCAAGGGGGGCCCCGGTCTTGTTACTTAAAGTAATAAGTTACATTTGGCGATTCTCCGAAACCAGACACACAGTTGGAATAAAATTAAGAAAACGACACTTAACATTGTCAGCTGTTAATAATCTATGCTTCTTACTTCAATATTTCATTTTAAAAGAGTCAGCAAACCTATACTTGATAGATGTTGAGAATAACCTTTTTTCTGTATATGCCGTTGAAAAAAGAGAGATGGATATTGCATATCGGTCCTTTAATTACGATTAATACTTTGGAATAATAAAGTGACTACAACATTTACAGCAAAATCCTTAATTCAGAATCTTGAATGATAGCAGCAAAGCAGTGTTCAAGAAACTGATAGTAAAATGAGAGATATTATTAATGGCCAAATAGAATGATGATACATATAAAATGGAAAATTTACAATGGGGAAATCTTATCATCTTAATTGTCGTAAATATTCGTTTTTAATGCAGTTATGTCTCGCTGTCTTTTTAAGGATTATATGCAAATCAGTGTTAGCTGCACACCGAAACCCTTTATTTCAATTTAATGATATAGTCAAAAACACGAAAAATTGAAAAATATCAGTCGGAACAAAGGATGGGGCTAGCTGTTTTTCATTTGTTGTCAGTAAATAATTTTAGCAATTATTTGTTTCATTTTTGCCAGGACATGGCAAAATAAAAGTTTTCTTTACTCTTAATGTATGACGTCATCAAATTAAAAGGAATAGACATGTTTATTGACAGAACTCTTATAAATCTTTGGTACGTTTATTTTAACCATTTTTATAAATCTAATGTAAGCATTTAATTATAACAGATTAATTTTGATCTGTTTCTATCGAATGCTTAAAGGTCCATTGTTGTAACAAAATATTAAAAACATATACCTGATTTCAAGCGTCATTTCTCTTAATCAATGTCTACCAACTTAATGCGCTTGTCAAATAGTTTCTTTTTGTACCTTTATTTTACTGCATTTCTATTTTTATGAAAATTGACAAGTTGTCTGGCAATGTAAGAAAAAGTTCTTTTCTTACATGATATATTAATGTGTTAACTCGACATTTCACTCACAACATTTACAGAAAGAAAACAAAAATACGCTCCACTATTATTCTAACAAATTAAAACATCGCGCTATTGTTTCAAAATCGTTATAAATTAGATAATTCTAGACTGATATGAAAAACTAACTCAAAAGGGTTTCTTTAAATATTGTCCTCCGGAAGGGTAAGCAACTCCTGTTTCACTAATGTCACCCGTCGTGTTACTTAGTAGACAAAGCCGATGTTGTTAGTCACAACCGGTATAGGAACAGATTTGTAGTCACCAATGTGGGAATAAAATACAGCTTCCAATGCTTAGTAAATGTGCTTTATTATATATGCCATATCTTAAAGAAAGAGAATGGAATATATGCAAGAATTACAAGAGTCTGATTTTACGTACTTTTATAACAAATATTCAAAAGCTAAGCGCTTTTCAGGTTTTTTACCTTCATCAGAAACGCTTGTATTGGGCCAAAAAAGGAAGATCAGTCAAACGTTATAAATTTTTAGGCACATTTTTGAACCAAATGAAATACATAGTTTATGAAGTTATGAACGCTAATACGCCAAATATTAAGTATGTACATTTCAAGGAGTAACCTCTCATCACTACCATAAGAACCACGGAAGATATCCATTGTCATTTGTGAACTAGATATTTCGTACCGGTAAACTACAAATTTTCTACAAAATGTGCTAAATAACAAGATAAAATGAAAACCATAGCATTTTTTCTTATTGTTTGTAGACCAAAAACTGTCTTAAAGCATTTATTTATGATGAAGTTTATTAAATGCTCAAATTGGGAAACGACAGTAAAACCATTTATGTGGTTTTCTAGGATTGTTTTACACTCAGTAAATGTCCTTGACGTCAGATTTGGCTTCCCATTTTGAATCGCTTGGATTAGAGTACTTCTTTTACAATGTTTGGATTTTGGACTTCCTATGTTTTGGTTCTAATGCTACTGATGAGAGTATAAAAATAGGAGATGTGGCATGATTGTCCATGAGACAGCCACCCACCAAGTGACAGTAGAATTTTAACTTCTACAGAGGTTACTTCTTGAAATGTACATATAGCATACATATTGGTTATTCGACATTGGTTATTTGATATTATGAAACCACTGGGTCGATACCTCTGCTGGTGGACCAGGAGTCCCCGAGGGTATTCACCAGCCCAGATGTCAGACTTGTCTCGCATGAAATTTATCAAACAATGTTTGCAAACTTGCTGCCATTGTCTAAAGCACTGAAAATACGGAAAGCCTTCGAAGAGTATTGCACTTAGTACATGTCCCTGTTGTCGTATTTGGATTCCCATTTCGAATTGTTTGGATTTTAGTACATCTTTTGCTTTGTTTGGATCTTGGACTTCATGTTTTGGTTGTAATGCTACTGATAAAAGATTACTCCATGAAATGTACATAAAGCATACATAAATTTTCCATATTTATTCCACATTGGTATTTTTGTATAATTTATCAGTGTTACTCCAATGTTTGAACACGAACAAGAAATCAGGCAAATTCTATTTTAGTTGAAGTTGAGTCCGACTCCTTTTCATAGTCTTTAGGGTTTCTTCACTAATCTGGAAAATTAGAAAATTTTGTCGCTTTCCAATTTAACTATTTTGCTCACAGGATTTGTGAATTTTGTAAAATGAAAAATATTTTGATAAGTTTTATATCTATTGGCATATATGTATAACATAATGTCAATAAAAATAATCTTGGTGGTACAAGAAATGCAAAACTAAGACATTGTTGAAAATTTAATTTTTCACAAAAATCAACAATTTGCACATGAGCCAAGACAAACACCGTCGCCTATGATATCTTCAACACCCAATTCCGTAGCTTGTTGTTTCTAAATTCCCCTTTCAGATTTTGTGATTGCTTTAAGAGAGAATAAGCAAACAAGAGACTCAGTTCATGAAACGTACATTAAGGTACGTCATTTTATTATCCCTTTGTTATTCCACCTTTAATCTTTGTCTTATTATTATTGAAAATCTAATAACTGCATATCTCCTTGATGATTTAATGATGTTTATTTTATATCAGTACTCAAACCTGAAGGATATTATATTATAACAATATAAGAGTATTTTTATATTATTCTTCCGAATGAGTATGAATAACAGGATGATATGAGATACTTTTGTGCTTTTATTTAATATAAGGTTATAGGAGTAAGTCATAAAGAAAAACCGATCGTTAATTTCCAAAATAAATCTGGTCCACATATCAGGATGATTAGAAAACATGTTACATAATATATTGAATTTAACTTAAAAAAAATCAAGATTATGAAATTTAATATTAAAATATTTGATTTTAACTGTTTGTATAAAATATTGTTTTATCTATTCTTCCTTTATATTTTTGTGTTTGGTTGTTTTTTAAAAGCGTCACATTTTCTCCTTGTATAACATTTTAAATATAAAGCCTACGTTTGCAAAAAGATCTATACTTAGCATTGACTTTGTGCCCAAAATGGAATTGTGATCATACAAGAAAATGATATATATTTAAAAATCCTACCGCAAATATACACAATATACTTCTCACAGATATATATAATGGCCGATAACAATTGACAGCATGTCATTTTTGGATGTTCAATTTGAACATCGATTTAAAAGGAGGAACAATGATTTTTGGTTATGATTAACATTGTGCAACCTTTTCTGTCAACACATGGTCGGTCAATAAAACAGTTTGAAAGGGGATATGAGCGAATTCTATCAAATAGGGCAATATCAATTTGGCAGCTCGAACAGAAGCCACGGCGACATATTCAAAAGAAGATAAACATTAAAAACTTAAAAAATTATAATAAATAAAATAAATAAATAAAACATGTCAACGCAAAAAATACTGTTCCTACAGGAATATCATAATTTTATTCACATGTGACAAAACATATAACACAAAGACAAACCTAAGACAATAATTCCTGACTTGGGACAGGCACATGAGACATGTGGTGGAGTTTAACTAATTAAGTGGGATCCCAACCTTCCCCCAACGAGTGGTCAAATGGTAAAACCAAAGAAAACAGAAACCAATAACAGACAAAGTTCAAAAATTAAAACATAAATTCACATAATCCGACTAGATTCCCTGAATTACAATAAATATACTAAACAGAGATACCTTAATTATGATTGCTCGCATGTACCGAAAGCAAGCTCAGGGTGAAATTTCTGAAGATGAGACATCAAAACTCCTATTACGAAATTTCATCGAATACAAATAATTTTGCCCCTTTAATAATGAAATAGTTAAATTTACAATCAAAAAGGACATTATATTTACGCACCTTTTCAAATATTTCAATACCATAGTCGGAAAATAAAAGGAGTTAAACCTGTTGTAGGCATCACGTGATTGATGACAGGTAATTGTCTTTTCAAAAAAGTTGATAAACTTAGTGGACAAATTATGTTGCAAACATTATTAATTATCAAGTGCACAAGCACAAAATAATACGTGAAAGTAATAAATGGTACATTATCATTGTTTGTAGGGTTCCATTGTTGATGAAAATAAATTTTGTATAAAGTCGAATACATTAAAAAAATCTTAAAAGTGTTTTCACTGTCTTAATTTGCGTCAATCTTTGCATATTGGAAAAAATAACGTACGAGTTATGGCCTTCCGCAGATCAAAATTAATTCTCTTGTCACCGATTTTTCGCTGCTAGTAGTTGTTTATAAAACATAGAAACAACGCTGGTAATATATCGTCTCACTTCAGGATTCTCGACTAAATTCCGTAAATCAACAACTCGTATATTTTCCGGTCGTAAAAACAATTACAACGCATTTGTTTTATTTGTCGCCATGTTCGCTTTGTTGTTATCAGCATTTTATTTACTCAAAATGTGTAAATCTTAAACTTCAACAAGTTCTTATAAGACCTTCAATAGTGGACAAACTGTTAAAGACAACAAAAATAAAATGTGATATATTTAAATATAAAAGCTATCGGCCAAATAAGTCAAAAATGTAGAACAAGTTACACTTAAACATAGAAACAACGATATCCACTAGAAAACAGCTTCCTGGCTTGGAAGAGGCACTTAAAGTATGTGCCAGGTTAAACATGTTTGTGAGTTCTCTTTCCTCTCCCCGACCTAGGACAGCGGTGAGACAAAACGTTATTAAAACCAAACTTAAAAAACAAACTGTTTAAGTATTTAATTTTTAAAGTCGATACATGGTACTCATACTTACAAAAAAAAACAGATTTATACTACCGACCTCGAAAAAGTACTCGCTGCTTCTGACAGCTAATTAAAAATCAAAACACAGTTGATAACAAAGCTGGTTCTCTCAAGCTACAACATCAATCAAAAATACGTCCGGATGGATTTAGTAGAAAAATATCATTTATAACCTAAAAAACCAAGGTATTGGGCAAGTGAAAAAATTTAAATGATACCGACACAATGAAGGTAAACAAATTCACAAAATTATAACTTAAATTAGTTTTTGGTGTTACGTATTGAGCAGAGAGTTGATGTTGATACCAAAAAAAGACAATATTTCAAGATCCAGAAGTAGTTTTAAGAGATTAACTTTTTGTTTAAGTTTATTTAAAGAATTGTTTGAAGTAACGAGTTTTATTTACCACATTTCCGTTACAGTTTGGTATGATATACCGTATTTTATAAATTTTCTTTGAAATCATATCTTTATATTTATGATATAATTTTAACAAACTTATGGTAAAAAACTCTTGACATTTTTAATTAAGCGGAAATACAATAATTACGTCCCGTCATTTTGAAATGTAAAACACACTAGGAAATGAAAGAAAAATGGGACTTTCTTTCTTGGTACCTGCTTCGTAATGAAATTGCATAAGTAAAGGTTAAAGGATTAAGGTAGGTTTTTATTTCATTTAAATAGCTTGGAAAGCGAGCGTTCGGCGTCAGGATTTTAAGGCCTTCCCGAGCTTTCGAAGCTGTTTAATGGAAATAAAAACCGCACTGAATCCTTTAACCAACTTACAAACCGAAAACTACAAAAAAAATTTTAAGTTGTTATAATTAAGGTAAATTATCACACAATTCATAACAAATTCACGTGTTTAAACAACATGCACAGGTAAACCTCATTTCAATGATAAAAATGAATGATGAAAGAGAAAAAATTTCGTGAAAACTTCATGTATAAAGTTTTTGATATTGGATTATTATATTTTGGCGAAATACTGGCAGTTAATTGTGATTTAATCATGTTTATGTATTAGGAAGCGTAAACAATTCGTTTTAGCCATACTGCACCTTCTAGATTTGTGAAATTTAAAACTGCAAATGCATTTTTTTCTTTGGTCCCGATACGGCTTTATCAGTACTTTCAGTTCAATTTTAAAATTTTTCCATTTTCATCTAGTGACTACAGATACATAGAAAAAAGGAGGGATATGGTGTAAATATTCATGACACAACAATCTCGTATGTACAAGTAAATTCCAAGCAAAGGAACAGCGCTTTGATTGCTGTTCTTCATCTCAAAGTCACAGTGAGGCCTGCAACACAGAGTAAAAACTCACACCTCACTGTAAGTTCAAGACAGCCCCTAGCACAGGTTTGAGCGGAATTCTTTGCTAAATGTCGACGACACAACATTTGTGCATTGAAGAACACACATGCAGGGTAAAGTCAACAAATTACAGATAACCACGGGCCTTTTGAGCCTTGTACTTTTGAGATAAAAATTACATAGAATGTACATGAAAACAACCATTATTATTCTTGATTTCTAAGAATCTAGCAACTTTTTTGCTACAATATTTATAATGTGGACTTTTAACATTTTATTACTTTAAGTTCTAAATGTTTGTAAAGAGATTTTCTGTAATTTTAAGTCATTGTTTTTAAATATGCATTTTACAGGTAGTACAGGTAATTTAAATGTCGTGGTCACAGTTTGTTTGGAATATATATATATATATATCTTGTAGTTGTCCTTCCACACTAACGATAATTTTTAAGAAAAACATGCTGGATAACGAAAATTGTGCATTATTTGTGTTCCTGGACCACGTCTCATATCAGCAGGCTGCAATAGGGTAACAGTTTTTAGTCTAATTTCTTTTTGAGAAAATTTTTTTATAGCAAAACATAATAGTGATGTATCTGAAAAATACACACATTTTTTTGTCCATTCAAAGGGCACTTGAATATGAAGTACCTGCTAACAAGAAAGACAACTGTTGTCAAAAAATAACTCTGTAATCTTAAAATAGATTTAGGAATGTCCCATTATTCTGGATGTTGTATGATAGGAAGGGATTTGTGGACATTGGTTGGGAATAGTTAATGATTATCTGCACATAAAATACATGTAAGAAGTATGAACAAGGAAGTGAGTTGTGTGTTAGAACATCTTTTCTTACCAAATCACATCTCTTATAGAGAACAACTTTTATTAAGGATAAAGTTGAATAAAGGTGTTTAGAAAAGTGTGATTAATATTTGAATTCATGTCCAATAATGCTGAACAATGAAGTTTATACTCCCACCCCCTTTTAGGCTTACTAACATTTACAATGCTTGCTTTAGTTAGGAAACTGGTTTTAGATAAAACTTAATGGTTCAGTGACATTTAGGGTCATCGATGCATGAGGGTCTCTGAGCACTTTTATGACTTTGAAGGCACATTTCTTTTTCTTATGTGAAAATATACTCTTTGCATATTTGAATTTTCAGAATTTTTCCTCTTTGATAAGAAACAGAAACACCACATATATATCATTTCATAAATATATCATGAATTTTGTACCAACAACAAAACACGACATGCAGATTTACACTTATACATTTACTGTTTAACCAAATTTAAGCTAATGTGTACTTTACAAAACACCCAATTTAGCATCACACATAAGAAAAAAAATTCAGTGTTTAGTGTCATACATGTATTAACATTCAGTAATTAGTGTCATACATGTATTAACATTCTGATTTTACTTTTATTTCAATATATTCTTTATATTGATTTGAGAGAGTACATTTTGTTGATTCAGTATCAAATACTAGTTGTAGTTTTGAGTTTAAAAAAAATACATTTATATTAACAGTTTCATGTCATTTTTGCACATAATACAGGTGAATTCCTTAAACCTGATCTGATTTGTCTGTATGTATATTTGTTATAATCAGGGTAAGTTTTATGTTTTCAGTCTCCCAGAATTAACCGGAGTGTCAGTTCGGTATGTCACAGATGATTGTTGTCTACTTTGTATGATATTCTCCTTTCATTTATACACAGTACATAGATGTATATAATGTTATTTGACTGTACATTGTGGATGTTTATGTAACCTGTAATTATTATTTGCTCTGTGGCTTGATTAGATTTTACCATTCTTGTTCAGTCATAGATAAAATGTGACTGTTCACTCAAAAAAACACTTTGGTTTTCTGACCTACATTTTCAACTGTAAACTTACCACCATTTGCATGCTTTTCATCATATGCTCTGTTTATTGTAAAATAGCCCACAGAAATCACAGAAAATTTATCATACCCTGCTCAGACACTATGTAAGAGGAGTACTGGTTGTTGCAATTTTCACCCTGTGATGTACCACCATTCTTGCCCTACAATATACCACCATTCTTAGCTTGTGATGTATCACAATGTATCACAACTCTTACCCTGCAATGTGTAACAAAAGGAATTATTGCCTTGTAATTTGTCACAATTCTTGCCCTTTCGTGATTTTTGCTCTGAAAGAGAGCAGTTTTAAGAAAACTCACAATGTACATAGTTTATAACAGAAGTCCTGACACCAAAGTGTCCCTTTATTAACACTGGTGTCATGTAAAAAAAGCCACTTAAAAAAAAAGTTATTGCATTAACTGAAAGCAAGGGTGACATGGGAGTTGAGCCAGCTAAAAATCAAGCCCATCCTTTCAGAAATTTGTACTTTTTTAAAACCTCATAAATTTTCAGTGTCAATATTAGCAAAATTTATAGTTTGAAGTGCAAAATCGGATCTGTTCAAAACTAAGATTACAAAAATATCATTTTTCTTTGATATGAATACAATTTAATAGTCATTGAATGTATGGTTTGCTGTTGGTGACATATAACTGAAGACTGAGCCGAGTGTGATAAAAGTCGCATGTAGCAGTTGAAGGGTTAATCAAGGAAAATTGTGGTTTTGTGACAGTTTTTGGTTCATAAGACAAAGAGCACATTTGAAACCAATTACAATTTTTATATATTTTTTTGTAAAGATATTCGACATATTTATAATTAAAATTGAAGGTTGGACTCACTTGCTCTGTAAGATTGGTAATTATCATACTATATCTATTTTATAAAAATATAAAAATAGGAGATGTGGCATGATTGTCCATGAGACAGCCACCCACCAAGTGACAGTAGAATTTTAACT
>JAULBM010297951.1:0-15076 GCA_032357055.1 Geukensia granosissima | reverse complement strand
CTCCCGCTTCCGTTGCGGCATAAATGTACAGGTGGTGGTAATCAGTATAAATATGCTGATGTCAATATCGGTAATCAAAATATTTCTATTGATTCAAGCAAAATATAAACTCTCGGCTTTATGACATGCTTCTATATGTCCTTCCACTTACGGATTAAAATGGTTTCCTTTTTGAAAAAAAATATAAACAATGAGAGATGATGATGTAATATATCACATAGCAAACTATGGACTACCAAAAGCAGTCAGCGAAACAGTCAAGATTCCTTAAATGTATTCAGGTCATAATAAAAATTACGGTCAACTATTTTACCAGAGTACATTTGTATGAAAAATACAGACACAATCTGGAATTCGTTCATTAATTCTTAAAATCATTTTGTTTGTGAACAGAAGAAAATATCTGTAAACCTCGTCAATTATTATAAAATTACTATTGATTAATAGTATTTCCCGAAGTTTCCCCATATTTTTCGATGTCTGTACGTTAGGTTCTTTCAGCATATACGGGTATTTTTTATTAGTCACGAGGTAAATTATGGTTTGAATACATTAAGAGTCGATATCTACTATACTTATAATTGAAACTAGAATTATACTGACGAAGAAACTATGGGATCGTTTTTCGAATACGGCTTTAAAGACCTATATGACAATGTTTCCCAAACGCCAAACAAACAAATAACATTAAAACTCACGCAGTTGACATTAGACCAAAAGGTAGCAACAATTTGTTGAGTAACAAAGAATACACAATGGATGAGCAACAAGATTACAAAGCTGTACTTGCAAATTGACAAAATTTGGTAAAAAAGAAATATATAAAAGGCGATGTGGTATGATTCTCCATGGAGCATCCACCCAAAACGGATAAACAACACACGTCTTTGGGTTGATCTGATGCCTCAAATGGACACATATCAACAATCTTCGTCAAGCCATGTGTGCTGTGTAATCAAAACAATGACATTATTTTGATAATTCTACATATACTTCGTTTAAGATTTGAATTAATTTACATTTAGTAGGTAAGAGTCAAATATTATTGCATTTTGTCAAATGGTTTCAGAGATGATTGATTTCTTATATAATGAACAATCAGAATTAATTGTTTAAGTTGGCACTATTTGAATATAATAAAGTTCCCTCATAGGTACTGCCTGTCAAATATTGTTGCGTTTGACCATGCTGATTAAGAAGGGAAGATGCTTTTTTAAGAATCAGTAAATCAGAACAAAAATTATCCATGACAGCCATGCTTTTGTCCGATCTGTATAAAATAAGGAATGTTTAAAAAGGAACTTTAATAGATGCATTCTGTGAAATAATGTTGCATATGGTCAGCCAGTTTAAAGAAAATGATTTTTCAAGAATCAGTGAATCAGAAACAGGAATCCATAGCGAACATTTGTTTTGTCTATACGTGTCAAAGTGAGGCAATGTTATATTTGCCCCTTGTGAAATATTGTTTTATTTTGCTAAGCGGTTTCACAGAAGAATATGTTCGTTTATTGGCATAGCAAAAACTAGAATCGTCTTTTCTTCCGATCAAAACGATATGCAGAAACTGTATAAAGAACCTTCCATAGATTGCTTCCCGTAAAGTATTGTTGCTGTTTGCCAAGCAGTTTTATAGGATTTTTTAAGCATCAGCCAAACGAAAGGTTCTTGCATTAATGCCTTACGTGAAATGTTGTTCCATTTGGCTAGGCAGTTTAAGAGTTGATGAATTTTTATGTATCAACTATCAGATATTAGAAACGTCCTTTGTGGCCATGTCTTTTGTGTAATTGAGACCAAATCGGAAAACATTAAAATGGACCTCCCATTGTTTTCTCCTCTGACATATTGTTGCGTTTGGCCAAGCGGAGTTAGAGTAGACGTTTATTTATGAACCAGCTAATAACAAACAGGAATCGTCCACTGTGGCTTTGTTTTTGTCCGATCGAGATTGAATAGAGAAAGTTTATAAAATATACAACATAGATGTTACAAAGATGACCCATGTCAATTTTGGTTAAATTTGACCATGCAATATCCGATTAGAAGATTAAAATATAAAAAGTTATCGAAAGGACGGGTGAACGGACGGAAGTCGACAGACCTGAAAACAAAAATTCTTTTGGCTTTTACCTTATATTCTTCCCAATACATGTACAATTAAGGTCTGTTTGGTCATGCAGTGCTAATATCTCCTTTAAGATACACCATGTACCAATGTGATCTGTAACAGAGGATATTGTCAAATATCAGGATCCACTGGTATATGCAATTGCCCGTCTGGTTACTATGGAGACAGGTGCCAATGTAAGTTTGGTATACTTAAATCAATCAAAATATTTAAATATAATGGTGTTAATGTTATTCAAAAATATTTAGTTCGTGAAATCAAGCTGATAACTGAGCTACTCTGCGAAACTAAGTATGATGTTTGTCTCGATAAAACTAAATTAAATTTTATTAAATTTTGTTTATTTAATGTCATATTGGCATAATGATATCTATTGAATAATTTCAATTATTAATTTTTTTTTAATTAGTGGGATCTAACATATTTTTTTTAAATAGTTACATAAATGCATTTATTTTTTCGTTTTTTTTAATTAAATACCAATTTTGAAAAGTCAATATGTATTTAAGTTTAAACTGCATGTGGGTAAAAATAATAACAGTAACAATATATAGTTGTATGTTGATATAGATGACCCCTGCTACGGAAGAACATGTAGCAACGGTGGTGATTGTGAAGTCTCCGGATCGACCTGGAAATGCTGTACTTCCGGATTTTGGAATTCTGGACCCGATTGTGGTAGTATCTCTGTCGGCTTTTTCGCTTTGTTTAAATTTGCTATCAAATAAATAGACTTAAAATCAAGAGAATGTGATTTAAGCATCACAGTTACGTTTTATGCGTACAAGACAAATCTTAACTGTTATGTTTAGGACTTCTTTAAACAAAACGGACACATCTAAAAAGGAAGAAATAATATGTTCACCTATAACATTCGTGTTTAAGCCATATATTTTGACATTTTTATATAGTACGTAATTTTATGATTACTGATTTCTATCTTTATATCTGACTGATCGGCGGGCTTTACGCATTTAACAATATATTTCATTTAGTACATGAATGTAACAGTAATTTGAAAAATGTTTAATAATCTTTACATTTTAGGCCGTTAGCGTGTCTGGTGAAGCTAAACCCAGCAAAACGCTTTATACGCACTTTAATTGCATTTCTGAATATTTGTTATTAACGTATTTAAGATGTTGATCGTGTCTATCTGGGATAAATTCCATATTCTTTCTTTTAAATTTTTCTTGCTTAATTTCATTGAAATTTGCCATGTAAGGATGCTTTAAAACTGATAAATTGTTTAAATAGCCGATTAGACGTACATGTAAAATTGTTGATATTTAACCCAGTGAATCCTAAACATGATCAATATTCGGATTCAGTTGCATTAATGAGTTCAGAACACGTTTCAAAGTGCCATTGTGAAATCCTAAGTCCACAAAGAACAGAAAAATTAAATCAATCAAAAAGACAAAAAGAACACAAAAGAACAAAATCTTGGAATTCGGAAACTATTTTTCAAAATTTCAGTAAACCTCGGGTGCTTTGGAGCGGCTAACCTTCCTGTAATGTCGTGTTTACGAAGTCCAAGATGTCAAAATCGGTTTAATAAACATGATGTCGTGTTATATATACGAAATTATATCGATGTTAGCAGAAATATTTACATATCATCTTGTTGATTCGTCGACATATTTGTCTATCTTAAAACATTTTTTATTTATTTCCAGATTATGGGAGAAAATAGCAGATCTGCAGTTTGACAACAGATATTACAATAAAAGACTGGAAATAAGCACATATGTGTCTTATGTATGGTGAATAAACTTTATAAACAAAAACAAAAACATTTTTTCTTAATTTTAAATGAGACAATCTGTCAAGGCCAGCCAACTAAAAAAGTAGAAATCAAGTTAATTTTTTTTTATTTGAGACATTCAACATTTTAACGTTTTATTGCTTAACATCACTTTTGCAACAAATCCGAACAAAATCAGCTAAAACGTATTGGTGATAGTAAGAGAAACATCACGATATATTGAAATTACATTTGCTGTATTGTATAAAGATAGAGAGGTGGTATGATTGTCGATGAAATAGTCATTCAACTCGTGTGAACCCCTACGGGTTGTCCTAAAGTCGTGAACATTTTGTTCCTAAACAACGCAATGCCAGCGTTCAAAAGTGTGGAATCCGGTTTAAAATATCTAGGGTGTCTAACGAGCCTATAAAATCTCCCGCTTAGAGCATATGTCAGACTACAAATAAGCATTATTTGATTAAAAGTATAAGATTCTTTTTTTAGAAAGACTAAATGAAAATGAGGATTCCTTATTCCATAAATTGGTCTTATTGATTTATTATCTCCTGTAAGGATTTTTGTTTTCAGATATTGAACAAAACTCCAAACGGATAATGAAGAGTAAATAAAAGGAACATGATGCTTTTGTGTTAGGCCACTGATAAAAAATAGTTATTTGGGGGTTGCTCAAACCTAAACTTTCAGAATCAGGGGACCTGTGTTAAATATATTTTGGCTCTTGATCAGAGGTCGAAAATGCTGTATACCATTTTATATGTCGACCACCGACAATAATCAAGACTGGTTTAAATAAAACATAGGATCAAAGGGAAAGAATTTTTTGCCTTTTAAGCTTAGCGGTTATCTTGGTTGAAGGTCTCAAACATCGGACATAATCGACGAATGATCTTTTCTGTAGAGTTTAGCTTTGATTAGATTTTCATTTTCGGAGAGGATTTTAAAATTTCAACCCAATTATTTCTTTTTACAGCTTGGCGGATTTCTTGGTTAGAGGTCAAGGTAATCCGACACAGTTATGGAAGAATATTATTCAAGCATAATCCCTACAAACGTTAGTGAAAATGGTCCTATCCTTTCAATTTTTCACATTAAAATTACACAAATGCCGCCCTCCCACATAAATCTACATTTCGTAATGGCTTTTTATAACTCGTTAATAGGATGTTAATTTTACCCCAGAAACAATGAGAATATAAAAGACCATTCCATCAAAATTAGGTCTCTATTGATTGAATGATTTAGACGATTCCAACAAGTTTGATTCCAACTGGCCTAGGACATCCGACAAGGAGATTTTCAAGGGAATTTCATCTTTGGTTTTGTCTTGTCTCTTTTGACTATGCACTTTTGATCTCTCGCATTTGTAACGTGTGAGATAAAAAAGAAGTTTTTTCAAGTTATTTTACTGATCAGTTTGTGAGTTACGTGGTTTGCTTAATGTTTCAAATATTTATTTTCACTTTATATTTCTCGCAGTGGACTCATAATTGACCCAAAGTTCCAGTCTAACAGCCATATCTGTTGGTCATTGGCTAGTTGTATTCAAATCTTAGAGGGGACCATCTTAAGACCATAATACCTAGGTTTGGTAAAAATTGGCACAGCCGTTTCCGACAAGAAGATTTTTAAGTGAGTTTCCCATATTGAGCAATGTTTATTGAAGTTCAGCATTGGTTGCCATCTTTAAAAATTAGTGGACTGTAAAGCCGTTAAAAATACTCCAATGAAAATGGTAGTATAATTGTTTCTTGGATATTCTGTTAAGTTTAACAACTTTACTTTTTTATTGTGTTAGTAGCTTTTCGAAAACAAATAACATTATGACGTGCAATTTCAAATAACACTATGACGTGCAATTTCAAAAAGTCATGAACAGCTTCAAAGGACAACTAAGTGTTCATTTACAAGATTTAGAAATCTCTCTCAGGTAAAAATAAGTTGGTAAATAACGACTTTCTTGTACAACTATAAATGTAATCAAAATATTAAAAACGAGTAACGGAAGCTACCGGAAGGTCAAAAAGTGTGGAGAAGGGACATTTATCATGAATATCGATGAAATGGAATATGAGAGTAGTGAGTAAGAATATTAAATTTAACAAAAGCAGCGAGATATAAATGATCAGTACAGACAGTTTCAGAGACATCATCAATAATCCTTATTTGATAAAAAATATTAGGTTAGGCCTTGTCTGTTTTTTTAATTGTTTTGTGTCCGGATAAATTTTTGAAACCTACAGCCAGGCAGGACGAAAGACACACACAGAAAAAAGACAGCCTTTGCGATAAATATGACACAGATGCTAACATTAATTCATGAAAATTTTTAATTTGTTTTGACAAATCGATAAAAACACCACGAAACTCACAGTCTGCTCAGTAAAAATAACCTTAAAAAAACTTTTTTTATCTCGTACGTCACAAATTGAGTTATACGAATGAAATATACAGGACCTTTCACGACAATGTAATATTTGTGTTTATACTGGCACTAAAGCAAGCATAACTGGATAATTTTTTAAGAGAGCTATTAAAGCCTGGATTGATTCCTATATCTTCAAGGGACTTTGTTTTGAAAGTATTAAATGAACAGAGAACAAACAAGACTTTGGTGTTCTGAATGAACAGATGCATACCTCTCCAATAAAATAAGCAGTACTACTGTAAGCAGAGGTCACTTTGTTACCCCTTCTCCGCATAACTAAATGACATCAGAACTAGTCTCCATCGGTAGGCAGCACTTTTACATATCATCAACAAGCCAAAGACACATTTAAGTGTCGGTCGGTTGAAAGATGAAAGAGATGTTGAGGATCAGTGTTAAATGTTTAAAAAATTCTATTTTTAGAAAATTAATGCAATAATCCTTTTTTTAAATTAAACATTCTTATATATAGTGTGGCTATACGCATGTCATAGATAAACCAAAGACCAACATAGCAGTTAGTTAATTGAACGGTGTTGGAGGATTTGAGTACACAATCTTTTTAGTTTAAAGTGCTAAGAGCTTCTATGCTGAAAGAGGCATAACTCTATCAAAAATAGACATACAAATTAATGTTATGTAGTTGGACTTACACATTAAGGTGGACATGTATTACAATTTTCAAGTTGAATAGATAACGGATGAAAACATTTCTCTGGAACGGCTGACTGACTGACTCTTATATACACCCAAAACTTCGTTTGCCGATAGTGTAATGAACTCTATTCGAATATAAATTTAAACAGAAAACTTTTTCACTGATATCAGTTTTTCCTTAAATTATTAAAAGGGTTTCCATCTGCAGACATCTCGGGATCAGGATGGTACATAAAATTGATAATTATAAGCTTAAGTCTATGTTGAACATAGTATGTATATTTTTATCGATCTCGCTAAGGAACAAACATAATATGAAAATAAACCTTTTTTCGACATTACGGGTTTGTTGAAACATATTGTGTCCTTTTTGTTCAGCTGTTACAGAGCTTTTATCTCAAGTTACGACATCACCGCCTATTTGATCACCATTTATCAGGAAACATAAAAGCGCTGTACAGAGGATACCACCCCTTCCGGATTAGCCTCTCTTCTTAGTTTAAATAAGAATTTGTTATGTTCGAGCCTTTCTTTATTCGAACAGTTTGTATGGAATTTATGTACTTGAATTAAATACCTTATTGAATAGCTATGTACGAATGAGAATGAGATTTACACAACGTAAGGCATTTTAAAGTGTAGAGTTGGCTCGAAACCAATAAAACATTACCTGGTTTAAGTATACTGAACAAAAACAAAGAAACGAATATTTTGATTTTTCAAAATGTTTATCTAAAAATAACTTATTCATTACAAACATCATATTCCTAGTAACATGTTTTCTGAATCAATAATTAATCGACTCATTTAAATTTCCTCGTCAAACGCGTTCCACACTGCTGCTCATTGATTTACTTAGCATGATTTGTGAGCTCTGTTTAAAATCGCGAAACAGTTATCGCCTGAACTGTGCTCACACTTTGTTGAGTTAGTCACCTAACAAACCCAGTTTACAGAATTTGTTTTCAGTGAGTATTCGCAATGCCACGTCTATCCATTGATGAGCGAAACCAGGCAGTTACCATGCTCCATCAAGGATCCACGCAACAGGAAGTTGCAACTGCATTTGGTGTGCATCAGACTACTGTGTAACGTTTTTAGTCTCGATTGCGTCTGTTTGGCAATACAAACGACAGACTACGTAGCGGGCGCAATCGAGTCACTACAGCACGACAAGTCCGCCATATCCAGCTGACACACTTAAGCAATCGAACACAGACGGCAGTAGAGACAGCTGCCACAACTGCTGGAACCCATAATCAACGGATTAGCGACCAAACTGTGCGCAACAGACTTCGAGAATCCGAAAAAGAGCGTAGAGACCTCTCGTTGGAAATCCATTGACAGACCGCCGTCGACGTGCACGCATGGACTGGCTGATCATGAGGCGTCATGATCCCAGAATATAAAGAAGACAACGTTGGCAGTCAGTCCTATTCATGGATGAGTCAAGGTTTTCCCTCTACAGAGCAGATGGTCGTGTCCGTGTATACAGCCGGAGAAACTAACGCATTGCTGATGCTTGTGTCATCGAAAGGGACCGTTTTGGTGGCAGAAGTGTCATGGCTTGGGTGGGATTACGTTTGGAAGAAGCACACCACTCGTTATCAATGGCTGGCTAAAAGCTGTTCGATACTGTGACAACGTTCTTGTGCCAGTTGTTGTGCCATTTGTTAAACGCCACAATTTAACTTATCAACAAGATAACGCTAGCCACATGTTGCCAAAAATTGCCGTGACTTCTTGCAGATAAACAATGTTGATGTGTTACGATAGTCAGCATTTTCACCTTATCTCAACCCGATTGAGCACCTTTGGGGCGCCCTTGATCGCAGAGTGAGAGGGCGCAATAATCCACCTTCGTCATAAACAGAACTAGAGAAGGCATTACTTCAGGAGTGGAATAATATCCCTCAAAGAACCATTGTTGACCTAATCATTTCAATGACTCGTCGATTTCAGGCAGCAATTGACGCTGACTTTAAGCTATCGTGATTTTTTTACACCGGTCTTTGAAAACATTGAAATTGAAGCTGTTATTGTTCTTCAATTGATCTTTCTTACTGTGATATTCTTTGTTGATAATGTATCTTTGTAAAAATAAACTAATATGTATTCTTTTCGTTATTTATCATCATAAATTTCGCCTTCGTATTAAATATGCGTTTCTTTGTTTGCTCAGTATATTTAATAACATAATAATGACATACCCATCACATGCTTCAACATATTTATTTTGATGATTGCGCAAAAGGTACATGGTTTCAATTGCAAAGGGTTTCATTATTTTAGCTATTGCTGAACATGACTTATAGGAATTTGATAAGCAAGGCAGGTGTTTTTCTAGAGCCAGAAAGTGTTTATTTACCCATTTTTATCATATAAGTTTTTTATGGGATCTTACAGATAAGTCACACTTGTTTGCTTGTTGTTTTCTGTTATTTGTGTGCTTTCTTTCTTTGACTTGTTCCTGGTGGTTTCATTTTCTGTTTTGTATTTAGATATGTATTATCTTTCTTAAAAGACAAAGAACACTTTTTAAAAATTACAACAGATGAAGGATAAAAAGGAAGTAAGTAACCGTCTATACACAGGCTTTGTCTGCTGAGTAACACGACGGGTGCCACTAGTAAAGCAGGAGTTGCCTACCCTTCCGGAGCACCTGAACTCACCCTGGTTTTTGTAGGGTTCGTGTTACTCCAGCATTAGTTTTCAGTGCAGTATTGTATGTTCTCTGTTTGTCTTTTGTTTCATTTTGTTGGCTATGGTTTGTCTGTGTTCTTTTTTTACGATTTCTGTCTTTCCCTTTGGTATCTTCGAATTCCTTTTAATTAATTACGAAAATTAACTCTGTTTATTTCCTTCAAGAAAAAAATTTATCCGATTTATAGACAGGTCTTAAGAATTCCTATTGGGACAAATTTTGCTCCTTTAATAGCAGATTTGTTTATTTACACAAGGATCCAACATTCCTTTGTCTTCTTCGTATGATATATATTTTTCTCAGCTTGTTCATTTTGCCCGTGTTTGAAATGAAGGACGATTCAGATCGAAATAGACGAAATCTCTGTATAACTGAAAAATTATTAAGTCAAGATTTCATTACATTAAATTGATTAAATGATTTACTAAATTGTTTCATAAATATTAAGTTTTGGTATCAAAGTTTGGATGTATTTGTAATCATCTTATGAAACAAAGGATATCACATTCTACTTTTTAAAAATACGTGGTAAGTAATGGTTGGAAATTTTAATAAAATCCACGTGGCCTCAAACTTCATCTTTATAAACTTACACGTAAATGATATCGTCACAGCATTATTATTAAATCTTTAATTATGGGTATTATTGGTACTTATATTAACTTTCGTGTAAATGGCTTTATACGGAACTAAACTGTTTATGTTTGTTGTAACATTTTCTTCTTCCTGTCTATATATTTTTATATTGTCATTAGCACAAACCATGCTTTCTTTCACTTCTTACTATTGGTACTTATATTAACTCTCTTGTAAATGGCTTTATACGGAACTAAACTGTTTTTTTGTTGTTGTAACATTTTCTACTTCCTGTCTATATATTTTTATATTGTCATTAGCACAACCCATGCTTTCTTTGACTTCTGATGATATTTAAACACTTGTTCCGATTAGAGGTGTTTATATTGACAGCGTAGTAAAGGAAAACTTGGATTCCTGATAGGTTGCTTTTGGGTTGTTTACTTATAGACAGCTACTTTCAAGGTGGATACTTTTGCTGTATCAGGTACAAGACTTAATTGCTATTTTGTCACACCACAGTGCCAGGTTAGGAGAAGGGTTGAGAGCTCACTAACAGGTGTAACACCGCCGCATAATCTTGTGCCAAACCCAAGCAAGGAATTTGTAGTCCAGTGGTTTTCTTTGTTTAATTAGTCATATATTGTTATTTGTTCACCGTTATATGAATAGTTTCATAATATATATTTCGGGGCTTTTTACCGCTTACGTTTTTGTATGGACTCGGGTTCGTTATTGAAGGCCGTAATGGGACCTGTAGAAGATTAAATTCAACAGTCATTTGGTGGATGGTTGTCTTAGAGACAATCACGCCACATCTCCTTCATTTATATTATAAGATCGATAAAAACCGCTGTTGTAATTTTAATTCTTCAACAGCTAAAGCAACAAGAAGACGACTGTTCAGAATATACAGCTTCAACAATAAATACATGTATGTTGAGAACGAACAATAATATTATGAGTTTTTTTACTCAGTTCAAGTATCAACAAGTTCGGGAACACGACTATTTCCACTAGTTGAACCAGAGCTTCTTACCTTTTCGGGTCACACAAGCCTTCCTTCGTTCTCCATGGGTTTGTCTTATCTGTCCACTAACGATGTTGTCTGTCCATTTAGGTATTTCCGAATTATGTAAGTCGTTGTCCTCGGTCGACGTAGACAAGCATTTGAAATTTTTACTAATCTTGTTATTATTTTTACTTACTGTAATTGTCATGTCACATTTGCATCTTCAGATTTCCATTGACGTACCGGTATGAATTTTAAACTTATGTCTTTATTCTCATACAGCCAATTTACATTGGTACAGAGAAAATCATCAAATACATTTAAGCACACAAAACAAACACACATATACACAAGAACAACAACCTATATTTACAATATATACAAGAAGCTATGACAAAGTAAAGGTTACAGACAGTCTCTAGTATGCCAGGTGATCAAACTGCATCATTAATACACTTGATAAGTTTACATAATTTGTTCAATAATAATTTAATTTTAATTGACACTAGTTCAGAAAACTTAAAGGTGTTATGACTTTTTTATAGTAATATAGGCAAAAGTCTTTTGCGCTGATCAGTTAGATTTATGCATTATGCAGCCGAACATAGTTTAACATAAGATCCTATGGGAAAAACCAATTCAAAAGCTTCATGTCTTGAACCACTCAGCCAATTTATCAAAAAAATTGACAGAAATTGTCTTAAAGTGCTATGTCCGATGAATCGATTCCCAATCCAAGGTGGTAGCCACAGCCGAACATAGTTTAACTTTGGATCTTAAAAATCTTTTTTGTCTAAAACCATTTGGCAAATATGAACTCAACTTGGCAGCAGAGGTCCTTAAGTGGCCTTTGTTCAGAAATATGTCGGATGATCTGATCCTTTATCAAAGATGGCTGCCACAAACATTGGCTCCGGTGGGAAAACGTCTTAAAAGCATTTTGTTTTAACCACTAAGCAATTTGAATTAAACTTAACTTGTCAGAAACTACAATGTAGATTGGCTTTGTTACTTTGCATAAATGATTGTTAGGTGGTCATGTACTCAACTTGTGAATAGTGAATCGCCGATCAGAAATTCAAAATAGCCGATATGACAAGACTAAATTTAGCATTGAACCCTTTTAGAATTTCATATTTTCGTCTTCTTTTCGGAAAGGGCTGTACTGATTTCAACATAAAAAGAAACAATAGAAATGTTAGGCAGGTGTTCCTTTTCCCGATTTGTTCTATCAGATGAAATTGTTCATGTGACTATTACAGTATAGGTGCAAATAATAAAAACTGATGTATCCGGATTATGTTTTGTGTGGTCAGCGCGGCATCAAACTTTAAGCGATTAATGTTTGTTGCAAGACAATATAGTTTCACTCAAATAATACTTTAGTAATAATAACTAGTTGTAAGCACTAAAAATCGTCGTCAAGCACTAAAACCATTTTTCAAGCACAAAAAACTGGTTATTCGCACTGAAAAGCTGATTCTAAGGATTATTTGTTAATTAATATTAAAAGGTAAAAGTCATTGCAGTGGAAAGCACAAGTTCACTGACACACAGACCAGTTTATCGTCAGGCACAAAAACTGTATTCAAGCACTAAAATGCTGGTTTTAAACATTCTTAATAAATTAATATCTTGTCAGAAACTACAACATGGATTGGATTGTTACTTTGCAGAAATGTTTGTTAGAAGGTTCTGTACTTAACTTGTGAATCGTTTGCCGAACGGAAATTTAAAATGGCCACCATGACGAAACTTAGTCTAACATTGAACCCATGGGAATTTCACTTTTTCGTCTCCTTTTCGGAAATCGCTGTACAGATTTCAACCTAACTTTGCAGAAATGTAAGGCAGGCGGTCCTTCACCAGATTTGGGAAATTGATGCCGATCCGAATTCAACATGCCCACCAGGGCCTATTATCCGTTCTGATTGGTCCAGGTTTCAAACTTCTTCTTGTAAGAAACTACAAACCGGTTTAACTCCGCCATATACTTCATGTGTCTGTCAAAGCCAGGAGAATGTAGTTCAGTGGTTGTCGTTATTTAATTTTTCATTTATTATTATTTGTTCACAATTTCCAATATATATGGTCGATTGTCGTTTTTTATGAATAGTTTCATATTTTGTAATTTTTGGAGCCTTTTAAAGCTTCCGTTGTGGTATGGACTATAGTCGGTTGACTAGGATAGCCTAGTGTGCACCCCTGCCACATCTCTATGAGAGCAGATTTTTCCCTAAGACATATTATTTATGAAAAAACATGTCAACTTTAACAATTTTGGAATGGATTTGTGATTCGGGGGTCTTTTTATGGCCCCTTGGGATATTTTTGCCAATATAGTTATAAACCTTTTTTCATTTTCGAAAGGTAATTATAGATAAGTTCCCGGATCATAAAGTATACCTGTAGGGCATCACTAGAAAGGTACATATAATGCTTTTCTTACACATGTCTACAGGCCCGTATACAGGGAGGGGTGCAGGGGTGCGGTCGCACCCCCTTTTGAAAACCAACAAGCACTATTAAACTCGTCGTTTTGATGCAATTGTGACTATTAAAGTCAAGATTTTTTGGGACTGTTTCTTTATTTCTGACTTTGTTCGAAATTTTCAATCAATCTAAAGGTATCCAGTTTCTTTCTCAATTCACATTTTCTGGACCTGGCTGGGGACCTAGGCGGCCCCCAGACCCCCGGCCTTCAGGTTAGCACCCCCTTTAGAAAATCTTGTGTACGGGCCTGGTCTAGTTATATTGATCTGAACTACGAAAAAAAGTTGTGGCAAAAATAGTAGCCCAACACCAACAGATATTTGACAAAAAAAAGTTTTTGGTCTGTCAGCTATCATATATTTGGCTATGTGACTTTAAATGCAGATTTTTATGTTTCTTATATGGATGTGTTTTATTGCCCTAACATTTTATATACCCTATATAGTGTTCAAATGTCCAAAAAATCCCAATTTGGAAAATCGCAGAATTTTCCCATTTTTCTCCATATTTTAAATATGCTCGACATTTAAAATATGTCTATAAACTGATATTAATTAAGTAAAATTATATAAAAGGCATCGAAAAAGTCAAATATTTTATTCACAAAGTGATTTTGATTGGCAATTTTCGCAAAAATATTACCCGTACCCCTAATTTATTTGAAATAAATTTCAAAGTACCAAACCTTGTGTGAAAATAAAAAATCTTAAAATAATGTATAAATATAAAATACTTTTCAGTTATTATACAAAGCATTATTTATCATGTTAGCACCATTTTTGTCCAAATTATGATCTTACTCTGTGAAAAATGGGTGATAAACCGATTTCAGATTTCTGATAAATTTCCCTAATAACAGTCACATTAAGAAATTTTAAATATGATTGACACACAAGATCTTAAATGGCTACAAAATGATATCAGTTAAGTATATATAAGGCATCGAAAGAGCCCAAAATTTCATTCATAAAATTATTTATTTTTGCGACAATATAACCCCCTACCCCTTTATTTATTTGTTATTGTCTTTTCCCGTTGTATCGACTCTAATAGTTTAATCAAATACAACTTGTTTTAAGGCTGTGTTTTTTATGTACTAACCCAAGCTGAGGATGGTTGTGCCCTCACAATTATTTATATCCTAGCTACTTCCGCATATGCCTACCAGCTTGATGTCACGTGGATGGTAAGAGATAGAAAGATACTTTGAATTGCAAAAATGTTCAGCATAATATTCAAATTCAAATTCAAATTTTAATTAAAGCCCAATCAAAGGGTCCTAGTGGGCATATAATCATATAATAAAC
>JAULBM010297941.1:0-15077 GCA_032357055.1 Geukensia granosissima | reverse complement strand
TTCCATTGCGGCATAAATGTACAGGTGGTGGTAATCAGTATAAATATGCTGATGTCAATATCGGTAATCAGTGGTAATGAAACACCAAGAAAAGTTACAAAAAACAATCTTCAATGATGGTCTTAGAAGATACTCTGAAGAAATAGACATCTGATTGGTATTGTGAAAACTAGTTGGGTTCCTTGCTGGTGTAGATTGAAAATCTATGGCTTTCATAATGTTTTTGGTTAAAACCACTAAATAGGGACTTCAGCAAAACATCCTGAGCCGTGTTACATGTATTGTCGCCATTTTTTCTTCTTTTAGCCGATGACGGTCTTATTTTTTCTGTAATAGAACTACCCGAAGGGTCGTCGGGGGTTCAGGGCCATTCTTTTTGGTGGCGTTTTCTTTTTTGCAGGGGCTTTGCCTTTTTTGTTTTTTCCTGGCCTTTTCCAGGTCCCTTACTTGATTTTTTGTCAGGTTTTTTATTACCTTCACCTTCTTGTATCTGTGCCGGAACTTCCGGTAGTTGATCTAAATCCTGAACAACTTTCTGTGTTAAATTTGACATATCGTGTACGGACGAAAAACCCGAAAAATTACTAGCATCAAACTCGTCTTCCATTACATCATGGTCTTCTTTACACGAGTAGTGTTCATCAAGTGACTAGTCATCATCAAACCGCTTACAGGATCGTGCCATGAATAATTCTGTACCAGTAGAGTCTACTGTAGTACGAAAATGTTTTAGATATTGAGTCAATATCTCTTTAATAAAAAGCAGAGTCTGCAAAACGTGTAGCTCGAGTCGAAACTACACTGCCAGCGTGCGGCCTTGAAATAAAAAAGGAATTTGGTCAGTTGTATGCAGCTTTTATACTACTGGGTTCTATTCAAAATTGGTCAACTATGAAAAAAGGCGTGTGACCTGACAAGAAATAAAAGATTCACTTATTCACCTTAGATAGCCCCGGATTATGAAATATAATATCAATTTGATGCACTGTGTAGCCATTTCGTTGATTTATATCTCGTATCTCATCAGCAGTGCTCAAGATGTTGGAAATCCTGTTACCGGTAAAATACAATGACATTTAATAAGCATAAACATCAGAACCAAAACAATCTAAATAGACAGGAGTCAAAACTAAGCTAAGGGTTACATCTGCATCAGAAGGAAGAGCATTAGAAAATTTATGGTAATTTTTTTATTAATTTTTGAATAGAAAAATTAAAGGCATTATGTAATGAATCATGCCAAGATAAAAATCTGACTACTGGGCTGCAAATGTCTTCAGGGACTCAAATCAAACAGCAGTGACATGCACTCAGTAGTAAGAATAAATGTATTACAAAATACAGCCATCCAAAAATATATAAGATATATTTATACATCTACAGGTTCGTCCATTTAAACCTTCACGCTGTCAGGCAAGCTGTTTAAAATGTGATGATATTCAAAGGTAACAATAATTGGCCATATAAGTATACAATGTGAAACAAGTAACAATTGAACATAAAAATAAGGTTCCTGGCTTCGTACAGGCACATAAAGTATGTGGTAGGGTTAAACAGGTTTCTGAATACTCAACTTTCCCCTTACTGTAACCTGGGACAGTGGTGTGACTAAAGGATATTTAAACAAGGTCATCATAAAGAAATAACAAGGAAGCAAAAGTCATTAAAATATTCCCAACATTCTTCAAAAAGGAATTTAAAAATTGTTAATAAATGACTTGTGGATTAAGTTCAAGATTAAGTCCTAGACTGGATACATTTTATAAGATTAAGTCCTAGACTGGATACATTTTATTGTTAATAAATGACTTGTGGATTAAGTTCAAGATTAAGTTCTAGACTGGATACATTTTATTGTTAATAAATGACTTGTGGATTAAGTTCAAGATTAAGTCCTAGACTGGATACATTTTTTTTGTGGATTAGGTTCAAGATTAAGTCCTAGACTGGATACATTTTATTGTGGATTAGGTTCAAGATTAAGTCCTAGACTGGATACATTTTATTGTTTATCAACTGTCTACATGTGAATAAAAAGATTTTATTGATAAATAGAAGTTTATTTAAGATTTATTTTTGGAAAGCTCTCCTAATACAAAATGACTGACCTTGATTATATAGGAAATTCCTGTTTCCTGGTGACAGGGTTGTGTTTAAAAATTTCAGTGGGCGAGTGAAGTATTAAAAACTCAGATTGAGATTTTATTGAGTCATGGTTGGATATATTTGTTTTATTGGTTAAGAGGTGAAGACAAACTATTGTAGAATTTATAGTTACATGTGTATTTATGAGAATTAATTTTCTTTAAAAAAAGTTGCACGACTGTTAAGAAAATCCTAATTAGGTGTCTTATACCATCTTGACAGTCTTTGATTTAAGATTTTTTCAGATTTAAGTACAAAAATGTATAAAGTCTTAACTCCTTGACCAATGGAGATGGGCAGAATTAAGTTTTTCACCAGTTAAACTGCTTAATCATTTATTTATCACTCTCAGGTTATTAAATTCAGATCTAGGATACAATGTGTGATACTTCAATGATTTTTTTATTTGATCACTGATTATATCTCACAGAGTTACACAGCTTCCACTGACAATTAGGTCAGTTTGTCCCACATTTTTCACATGGCTGACTTCTGGGTATTAAATTAAGTTCAGATCTAGTACTGTAAAGGTCTTTCATAAGTAAATATGTGTTGCAGAGTATCTCAGTTACCATTGACAATTATGTCAGTTTGTCTTACATTTTCTGCATGACTCTCAAGGCATTGTTATTTTTTCTCAAATTGCTTTTTAGCCGAGTTGCAATGAAGTTGAACATGGCTATTGGTTTGATGATGACGGGCGTGATTCTTGGTTTCTGGATGATAACTTTAAAAGTTTACATCCGATTCAAATGAAACTTATAGATATTGTTAAATATTAAGCAAGTGAAAATTCTATTGATTTTGGGGTAAACCATTTCAAGGTCAAGGTAACAGTTGCTAAAAATTTTGTAAAATTAAGGTTTCCGGATGATAACTCCAAACATTAACATCTGATTCAAATGAAACTTAAGGATACTGTTATATATCAAGCAAGAGAGAACCCTATTGATTTTGGGGAAAATCCATTCAAGGTCAAGGTCACAGTCACATAAAATACTAAGAAAATTTTGTAAAAGTAAGGTTTCTAGATAATAACTCTAAAAGTATACATCCAATTCAAATGAAACTTAAGGATACTGTTATATGTCAAGCAAGAGGGAACCCTATTGATTTTGGGGAAAATCCATTTAAGGTCAAGGTCACAGTCGCAAAAAATACTTAGAAAATTTTACATCGGATTCATTGTAGATGCTTAAGAAAGCACCATTTAGATTACTTGTTGAAATATTTTTGGGAAAATTTCTTTCTTAAGTACATGTAATTATATAAAATGTGCATTTCCTTCAGACCCTGCAACTTGGCTATAGCGTCCCCGACGCCATTTGATTTTTTTGGAAAAAATTGAGTATGAAATGAGAAATGTATTTTCTATTCTAAACTCTACTAAGATATAATAAATCCACAAGTTTAATTCAGTTTACAAAGATCTATATTCAATAAGGTCTGCAGGGAAATTGTAATCGAGAAAGATTCTGTTGATCCTAAAGTTACGTCATTTCATATCATTCACAAGTCAGATTTGATCCTTAAATGACAAAAATGTTTCGTCTCAAGAGGACAAAGCTTGGCATTCCATAATCCCGTCTTTCTTAAGATCTACCTAATGTTATCTGCAAAACCAACTAACATCAGACTCGATAGATAACAGGGAATTTGATAGCAAATATGATCAAGTACTTCAAATGTCATATTAAAATATCGCACCTGTATCTATCCTGATCAAGTGGCCACACCAATACCACACAACTTTTTCAGCTTGCGATTTTAGCGATTGATTTTTGAAGGAGAATTGACTGTTGTGATACCAGTTCGTTCTTGACATCACTCAAACTAAGCCATCGTTGTCATTGTAAAATGTGTGTTTTAATTTTGATGGTGTCCTTGTCAAGTATTTTAGTCAATAATCTGGTACGATTTTTTGGAATTGCTAAGTCACTGCATTGGTTCCTGGTATCGTAAGGTGGAATTTGATAACAAAAACAGTTTTGTTGATAAGAAGAAGTAATATTAACAAAATGCAAACATTAAACAGGTAATTTTAAACTAAAATACTTTTTATCTGGTTTTGGCAAAACCTTTGCACAGTTTTTGTTTATTGAAATTATTTCTCTATGTTGAAAATAATATTATTTCCCTGGCATCTAATTAATCAAACCTGTTCATCCAACTTGTCTAGATTTACCTAGAAACTATTTAACAGTTTAAAGCACAATGAACATTGAGATTTTATCTGTGTAACTGGTTTTAAGACAGGACAAGAACTGTACAATAACACAGCTGAGTATAGCCTTGGATACTGGAATCACCACCTTAACAAGCAAAAGGTTGAAAACAAGCACATGACCACAATCCGTTCAGCTTTGCTCCTGGTCAGGGCCAGGCACATCTTTTTAAAAATAGAGCTAGGGTTGTGGTCTGTGAGTCAGGTCCACATCACTGAAAAATATCTAGGCTGCTGGTCTAGGGCAAGAACACAACCACTGGAAAAAACAGACAGGTTTCTGGACTTAGACAGTTAGACAACCACTAGTAAATCATCCCAGTGTCCTAGACTCTGAGAGGTACATGACCACTAGGAGAACAGTCAGGCACACAGTACAGATACACAAACACTTGGAAATCAGCCAGGCTTCTGGCCTGTGACAGATAAACAAGCAGTGTGAAATCATCCCAGGGTCTTGGACTCTGATGGGAACATTACCACTGGGAGCCAGCTAGATTCCTGTTTTGGGACAGGTACACAAACACTGGGAAATCAGCAAGTCTTCTGGTCTTGACAGGTACACATGCACTGGGAAATCATCTTGGACAGGTACATTACCACTAGGAGAACAGTCATGCTCCTGGCCTGAGACAGATACACAATCAGTGGGAAATCATACCAGGGTCTTGGACTCAGGACAGGTACAGGACCACTAGGATTAGTAAACAACAACTGAGAATACAGCTAGTCTTTTGATTTAGGACAGGTACACAACCATTGGGAAAAAAGTAAGACTCCTTGTCTTAGACAGATAGACTGCCACTGGGAAAACATTGAGACTCTTTGTCATGGACAGATAGACTACCACTGGGAAAACAGTGAGACTCCTTGTCTTAGACAGATATACTTCCAATGGGAAAACATAAAGACTCCTTGTCTTGGAAAGATAGACTACCACTGTGAAAACATTGAGACTCCTTGTCTTAGACAGATAGACTACAACTGAGAAATCACTGAGACTCTTTGTCATGGACAGATAGACTACCACTGTGAAAACATTTAAACTCCTTGTCTTAGACAGATAGACTGTCACTGGGAAAACAGTGAGACTCTTTGTCATGGACAGATAAACTACCACTGTGAAAACATTTAAACTCCTTGTCATGGACAGATAGACTGTCACTGGGGAAACAGTGAGACTCCTTGTCATAGACAGATAGACTACCACTGTGAAAACATTGAGAGTCCTTGTCTTAGACAGATAGACTACCACTGGAAAACATTGAGACTCCTTGTCATGAACAGATAGACTACCAATGGGAAAACAGTGAGACTCTTTGACATGGACAGATAGACTACCACTGGGAAAACAGTGAGACTCCTTGTCATGGACAGATAGACTACCACTTGGAAAACAGTTAGACTTCTTGTCTTAGACAGATAGACTACCACTGGGGAAAACATTGAGACTCTTTATCATGGACAGATAGACTACCACTGTGAAAACAGTGAGACTCCTTGTCATGGACAGATAGACTACCACTGTAAAAACAGTGACACTCCTCGTCTTAGACAGATAAACTACCACTGAGAAAACAGTGAGACTCCTTGTCATGGACAGATAGACTACCACTGGGAAAGGTTTTTTATTCATTTCTTTACTTGGAAGCATACTTAAAAAATATGGCTGGGTTAAAACTAATTTATATAATGTATTCTGCAAGATATACTGGTAGACTGAAAATAGTTTAGCATTTTACCTTTAATCATTATTCAAGAAAAATATATATACTGATCAAACTATAAAATAATACCATTATATCATCTAATTATAGGTTTAAATATATAAGAAATCAATGATGTGAATTTTTGTGAAATGCATTTTTGATGTTACTTGTATTTAATGGTTTGGAAAGACTATTTATGTATATTAATAGATTATACATTGAGAAAATGTAATTTATCATTATATAATATTTTATAACATAAATGAAAAAAAACTTAAACATCAAAAACTTCCATACATTAATCCGCCTATGCGTTATCTTTGAAGTTTTATGGATTAGACCTCGGAATTCGGTGGATGGTATGACCTGATGTCATTAGGATTAAATCTAAATTTTGAAATTATCTTAAAAAAAAATTTTGATATAAAATCCAGGTAGTAATAATTTTTATGGTTAAATGATCAAAATCTCAGGTGAAATTTAACAGTTCAATAATGAGTGGATTTACATGAAAAACGGAGTAATAAATTACCATGTTTTTAGTGGCAACATCTGCATAAAAAGAAGTATATAATATACAGGATTTGACTGTATTTTGTTGTTTAAGGGTTATTTTTTTCCATTGGTTTAATACATTAAGTTCCAATATTAATAATAGGGGGTTCTAAATATGTATATGTAGTTTCTTGTTTAATATTGGTTAAATAAGGGGTTTGACCATAAAAAAGGGTTTTAATTGATGAGTTTTATTGTCTTATAATTATGGAAGGAGTAGTTTTAAATAAAGCATTCCATTTTCAAAAATATTTGACTGTCAAATAATAGATGCTTTTTGTGAATAAATTGCGATTCTCAAAATTATGGGTTTCCATTGTAAAAAACTGCTCTAAATAAGGGTTTACAATCTAAAAAAAAATAAGGTTCTTATTAAAGGGGATTTATGTTAAAAAGTTGAGGAATTTCAAATTAGATTAAATGCATTGTGAAGTTTTTATCCTAGAAGACACGTTTTAGCTATTGTTAAAAATTTTCTTTTTAAATAATCAATTACAGTATGAAAATAGTAAGTTCTGTATAAAAAAGATTTGGGGGGATCTGTTGTCAAAAATTATGGTTTCAAATGAGGATTTCCTTTTCACCATTAGGTGCTTTGTACTAAACCTACACTATGTTAATTTGCTAGCTAAGGAAAGCAACAGTCAGTAGGAAGAGGCATTATTCTGACTCTAGGATGACCAGTCTTTGACCTTTCTCCCAAATGCTGCATGCTTAGGGAAGAAGAATTAAAAACAAGTTTTAATGTTTTTGGTTTGACCAGCCAGTGGTCAATCTCACAACCTTCCGTACTGGAGACGAGCTTGCTAATCTTTAAACCAACGAGTCAGTTATGTACAAATGAAACTACTATTCAAAACACTACCCTAAGTTACATTTATCTTATGAAAATGTAATTGAGTTCAGTTGCTTATAAAGGGTAAGCATCTCCTGCTCCACTAGTGGCACCTGTCATGTCACTCAAAGCCATGCAGTGATTTGTCATAATTGATGTTATTCACAACCAGAGTAGGAAGATTTGAAGTGATGCCTGTCCATTTTAATTTTGGAGTTGGATTTTTTGGTAATGGCCAATTATAGGTCATGATGGCCACAAAAATTTCTGAAGTGATGACTTTGATCTTTCCATGAAAAATCTTGGTGAAGATGCTTTCTTATGTTAGCAGCAATCCCCTTTAAAATAAAAAGGTAGTGATTGAAAGTAGCTTTCCAACCGAGCCCATCCAACATACGTCCATTGGACATGACCTTGGTTTCACAAGAGTAATAAGGATAAGATTATTGCATTTTTTTTTTCAAAGTAAAGTAAAAATACAGTCTTCAGTCAACAGTATTCGGAACTTGTAAAATTTCCCTATTATTTCAACCAAAACTATATTTTTTTCAAAAATTATTGTGCAGCAATTTCTTGGTATACTTTCAAAAATCTTGTGTCATTAAATGCAGAATTTATTCAAGTTTATTTGTTTATTTGATTTTCACATTCTACTAGTGCATTTCTGAAAAGCAGCGAGTTGAAGATGAATGTATTTTTTTTCATTTTAATTTAAAAACTGAATTATACAGTAAATATTTCAACTTAAGTTTTGTTTGGTGTTCAACTCGTGAGAAAATTCAACTTACACATAACATATTTATAGCCACATAAACAAATGAACTATTGGAAATTCTGCATTTGATGGTATGAAATTTATTAAAATCGACCAAGAAATGGCCGTGCATTAATTTTTTTAAAAAATCAAGATTTGGTTGCACTAATAGGGAAATTTTGTACATTCTGATTACTTTTGACTGAAAACTGTATTAAGAGAAGATATACAAATACATCATTTATTAACAGATGTCATCCAAATGTAGAAGTATTGTCCTGCGGGGAAAATTGGATCTCTGATGAATAATAGTTACTTGTCTAATTTTAGATCTAAATTTGTGTATGATGCAAATTTTTCACAACAAATAACTGTTACCTTATTAATTTTGGATCATAATTCATTTGGACTGAGAATTTTGAATCCGAGAAATTAACTTGTGTTCAACACCCTTCCCCCATGTTTTTGTAAAATGATTGTTCCCTAAACATAGAAATAATGAATCGGGATCCATCTTGGACCTAAGTCTACAAAATTATAGGTTGTCAGACATTGAGACAATTTTTACTCCAAGAATTATTTTCAATCTTGTTAAGAAGCTGAAATAGCATGATGATGAATAATTGCATCACTTTAAAATTGTCTTCTCCAACCTTAAGTGCAAAAATAAATCTTATTAAAATAGGTGAAACTACAGATTTATGTGTCTGATTTTGTGATTCAAGATGAAATTAATGTTTCCAAATTTCTAGAAGTTAATGATTTTCTTAGAAATTGATGTTCTAAACTTTAATTGGATAGTCTAGTTTAAGGGTTATTTATTATAAAACAGTAGATGATAGTTTGAAATGCCATTTTGGTTGACAAAATTTATCCTTTATTTGGTGAAATTGTAGATTGTAAAAAATAGTTACATAAAAAAAGATCTTTTCTAATTTAAAACCTAAAATGATGGTTGTGTTGTCAATATTGTCTGCTGACCAATTGAAAATTTTGATGATAATAACATGTTATTCCAAAATTTCTCTCTATGAGACACAAAGTTGTTTTTTTTTTGGCTGTCGATCACTATAATAGTTTTTCATATTTTTGTTTTTGTAAACTGAAATATAGCTCCACATCATTGGAATTTTACTTTTTGGGATCACATTGATTTTTTACCTACCTTAAGACAAGGAGAATAACAAGTTCTACCCCTGTTGGTTTGTCCATCTGTTGGAACATTAAGTACCTATGTCAGTTTTTGTCAAAGATTTTTCTGCTTGTTTATGTTGGATTAATTTGATTTTTGGTCTGACGCATTATCAAGTCTAGTTGTACTGTGTCTTGTCTTAAGGTCTGTCATAGGTCAACTTCCTGTTTGCTTCGACAGGACATCATTTTTACAAAAATTGATTATCAGTCAGTATGCACTTTGTCATTAAAATGTAATGGTGGCTGTCAGCATGATTATTTTATTCTCCAGTTTTTTAACCATTTAGAAGAATACGTCCCAACAGCATTTTTCTGTAATTTGTCATTTCATTCAAACTTGTACCAAAATATGCATTTTTATACATGTTAAATACATGTATTTGAATACCTTACTGCAAAAAAAAGTGATGGCGGTTGACCCCTTAAAACAATGTGTGTCTACTGTGAAAAAATATATCTATCATTTCTATATTTATCAATTTTCTATTTCTGAATACTGTCCACTTCCACAATAAGTATAGTCAGTAGTAGAAACCTAATGAGAAATGGCCAGGGTTGTTGTAGTAGTTGTCAAAACAAAACCTTCACTTGTTCATATTCTTATCATGCTTTCCAATGTTTTTCAAAAACAGATTAATTTATTGCTTGAATTACAATATAAATAATATGTCTAGTGCATGTGAAATCAAATTTAAATCTGACACCTCAATACAATGTTTATTCTTTCATACCAAATTTTATTGAAATCGCTCTTTTATGTAACAGGGATTTATGTAGAAGATATATTTAATTTTAAAATATTTGGTGCATTTTGTGTCAATAAAACCCAACTAGATATAGACTTCTTTTGTGTTTGATTCAAATATTGTAGTCCAGGTTGAATTTAGTTATATCACCTGTTGGGTGAAGACCAACAGTTTAATATTTTTTGTTGGAAAAAATTCATTTTATATTTGCAGGTCAAAACTCCTAACTGTTTTTATATCAGACATTAATTTATTCAACAAATTTTTTAAAAAGAAATATTTGACCCCACTTAACTGAAGCAAAATTTCAAAACTCCCAAGGTTTGCATCATCTTCTGATGAGCTCTAAATTGCTCAGTGACTTTGTTATTTTAGCCTAATTCTGTGTCTTTTCATATTTTTAAAGCAGTCTATTTAATCATACCACAATATATCCTTTTTTATACTTTAAATATTCAGAATCCAATGACATTTTTTTTAAATTTTATAGACTGATTCATAATATTTTTTCAACAAGCAAATTTGTTTCTTTTTCTTTTTTTATATATATCTTTTATTCTTATACAGACTGTCTGATTCTTTGGTGGATGAGAACATTAAAAGAATAATCTAGAACTCCCAGTTGTATTGTAATTGTAGATTGTTTGTCTGACCATTACTTTTATTTCAGTACTGACAAGAAAATGTGTTTTTGATGTCCATAGAGCTTATTTGATGAGCCAGTTTTATGACAATTTAATGGCCGACTTAATTCACCTTTTGTGGGCATGATTGACACTAAGCAGGGCTGTGGACATTTATATGGTGAAGTGATCTCTATGAATAGACATGTTAATATTATTATTATTTTATTACAGTTATAGATATTGTGGTGAAGTCATTGTCTCACACTAAATCTTCTATGTATAGTGTGGTAGATACAAGTCGTAGAAACTCCAAAAATGATTGACACTAACATGACTGAGTTATTAAATTATTAAAATTTCCATCTATTTTTGGATAATTGGTAAAGGGCTATTTGATATGTGCATTTTAATTTTTTAACAATAAATGTTAAAAATGCAATAAAATTTTGATTTATTTATGGGAAATTTATCTTTTTTAAAAAGCATCTTTCTGGAACCCATGTTTTATTTCTGTTATGAAAATTGAACTAAATGTACTGATACATATATTATTTCCCACAGAATAATTTAGAATTTCTCACAGAATAATTAAGAATTTCCCACAGAATAATTAAGAATTTCTCACAGAATAATTGAGAATTTCCCACAGAAATAATTAAGAATTTCTCACAGAATAATTGAGAATTTCCAACAGAAATAATTGAGAATTTCCCACATTAATAATTGAGAATTTCCTTCATTAATAATTAAGAAATTTATAATTTATAATTTCTTTTAGAACAATTGAAAGTATTATGCAGATTTGCTGGAAATTTTTTTTCCAGCCATTGAATATTCAATCAAGTTTTGATTACTTTAAGGTTATTTACACATTTAATTTTTAACAAAAAGGATACAATCAATCAGATACATACCTTCGCAAGTACAAGACATATCTTACAACAACACAAATTTGAAATTTTAACAGAAAGGATTAACAAGCATAGCATTTTATATCTTGCCATAGACCGGTATTGACATGTGTCCGTTATTGAAGGCCTTCTATTTTTATTCTAAGTCTTTATCATAAATAAACTTTATTTAAGAGGTCACTTGTATTTAAAGTTCACTTTTTTTTTTGCTTCCCAGAGGTGACCTTTTAATACAAGTTTGACTATGTCATTTTCTCTGCGCATTTTAGGACTCCACCCTTGAAATGCAGGCCTTATGGAGATGCAGTGTTTTTACTGACATATGTTGACCCTATATCACACCTGTATGAAAATACAGGCTATGGTCTGGTCTGGCTTGGAACAAGGGCATTTGGTGTGGATTGAGGCACCGCTACTATATTTAAGATTGCTACTTAAACTTGCCATGGAATAAGGTGCATCATATTAAGAGATACAACTTTGAAAACCAAAAGTTATGCATTCAGTCAGAGAAAAATGGTTGAAAGATAATCCTATTATAAAATTATTGAAGTAAATGAAAGAAACCTTCTTCATTGTGAATTTTAATTGTAAGATTATATGGAATTCATAATTATTTGTCTGCCTCAGTGGTGTAATGGTTAGTGTGCTTGACTTGAGTGGGAGGGTTTTGAGTTCGATCCCCAGGCCATGTACCAAAAAGCATTAAAATTGGGATTCACTGCTTCTCAACTAAGCTTGCAGAATTTAAGAGTAAGAGCAAAGACTGCTCAGTAAAGAGTCTGGGTAAAGTGTTGTCTTCCTGCAGACTGTTGCTTTCTTGAGTTAGTATATTGAAGACTGGTCGTCAAAGAGTCTGGATAAAGTGTTGTCTTCCTGCAGACTGTTGCTTTCTTGAGCTAGTGTATTGAAGACTGGTCGTCAAAGAGTCTGGATAAAGTGTCGTCTTCCTGCAGACTGTTGCTTTCTTGAGCTAGTGTATTGAAGACTGGTCGTCAAAGAGTCTGGATAAAGTGTTGTCTTCCTGCAGACTGTTGCTTTCTTGAGCTGGTGTATTGAAGACTGGTCGTCGAAGAGTCTGGATAAAGTGTCATCTTCCGGCAGACTGTTGCTTTCTTGAGCTCGTGCTTTTTAAAATATTTGGCTCAGTGTGATGGTTTAGTACAATGAATTGTTCGTTAATTATTAACATGCTCTCATCCTGAATATGCATGAAATATTTGCTGCTGGATGTTAAGCGCCATTCAGTCAATCAACTCAATCAATAAATGATTCTTGTTATGGCTAAAATGTTACCTGCACAATTAAACAAGCACAAAAACTTTAAAACCAAATTTTGAAGTCACATAACATTGTCTTGTGATCCTACTCATGTGTGACAAGATGACAAGAAGTTTTAAAAATATGACAGTTTAAAGTTTTCAACCTTCTTATACAAATGTTTAAACACAAGAAAAAGTGCCAGTTTAACAATATAGAGGACAATACAGTATTGAAAACAAAATTGAATGTGTCAATAATGTAAGATTAATCAATGATATTAAAGATTATTCCAACCAGTTTGAAATGTGTGTCATTGTTTTTCACTGATCTGAATGTCTCCCTGCTGTCCAGAAAATCTAATCCCATTATGACAAAACCACATGCAACGGTATTGTGTTTGCATCATTATATTGATGAAGTCATATTTTTCTGTGATTAATAAGGATTTTTGTTAATTGGGTCGTATTGGATGTGTAATCAATGATGATGTTGGAGATCATTATTGAACAATGTCCGATGATAAGCAAGGCATTGTGGGAATTCATCTGGAAATTGCCAGAGGACTGTTAAGAATTGTCTTTGAAGTTTATTGGCCTACTGTGACATTCTCTGGACCGTGTTGTTCTGTTGTTTGTGGATGTTGTATGATTGTCATTTTGAAAGTTTCATGGGGATTTGGATACAATGTCAGCTTGGTCTGAGAAATGTAATATTACACAGCCTATCCAGCTGCCAGCAACCTGTGGATTACCCTTTACTGGTAGTTCAGAGCAAGATTTTCAAACCTAATATAGTAGAGCCTGCTCCAGTTGATATACCTTTCACTGGTAGTTCAGAGCAAGATCTTAAGGCCAAATAAAGTAGATCCTGCTCCAGGTGATATACCTTTCATTGGTAGTTCAGAGCAAGATCTTCAGGCCAAATCTAGTACAGCCTGCACCAGTTGATTTACCCTTGACTGGTAGTTCAGAGCAAGATTTTCAGGCCAAATATAGTACAGCATGCTATAGATGATTTACCCTTGATTGGTAGATCAGAGCAAGATCTTCAGGCTAAATATAGTAAGCCTACTCCAGTTGATTAACCCTTAACTGGTAGTTCAGAGCAAGATCTTCAGGCCAAATGTAGTACAGCCTGCTCCAGTTGATTAATTTATCTTGCCAAATATAGCACAGCCTGTCTTAGCAACCAGTCCCAGCAACCTGTTGGATTATCCTTGACTGGTATTCAGAGAAAGGCTGATTTCTCAAATACAGCACAGTCTTTTCCAGCAATATATTGATCTATCCTTTACTGGTAGTTCAGAGTGAGGCTGTCTTCCCAAATAAGGACTCACCAACATTTTGTCTGAAATCCATCAGTGCCCCCACTAACTTGGGTTAATGCAAAGCTTAACTAGATAGAAGAAAAAAAGATTCTTTAAAAAACAGCAATTTTAAGTCATGACACATTTAATATAAGATAGGACATTAAAATTTTGAATTTGGGGCTACTATAAACTATGGAAACATTAAATATTTTGTAATTGCCCATTGGACTTGATTTTATTCCAGATTTTACTGATTCCAATATGCATCCCAGTTTTTCAATTTTTTCAGCACCTTGTGGGCTTAATACAAGAAATATATTTGCACAGTTTTTCATTAGTAAGTACCATATTTAGACTATAAATCTGTGTGAATTATGGGTCTAATTAGAAAAGCCGAAATATATTGATGTTACAACTCAAAGGCATTTTGCAACATCCATTTGTACACAGTGGTCAAAAGGAATTTTCATGGGGACATAAGTAAAAGTCATTTATTTCTGATGTTCTATGTCAAATTTCTCACAAATAAGCATTAGCATCAACTGTATCTGAAAGACTGTACTTGAAAATTATTAAGAAAACTTACCTAACATCATGCATCTGAATAGTGTTTAAGCAATACAGATGTCTAAATTTTACCAGCACACTCCTTTACCATGGATAAGAAGGCAGAATCCACACAACTGTGATGTTCACTCAATACTTTGAGCTAGCTTTTACGAGCATTCTAAGTCTTTGGGCTTATTGAGTTAAGTGCACCAGTGGGGTTTTGGTGTTAGTCTATCTGTTTCATGTTTTGTCACTGA
>JAULBM010297930.1:0-15077 GCA_032357055.1 Geukensia granosissima | reverse complement strand
TTTGATGTAATATCTGTAATTATATTTGTAACTGTATGGCTTGAATTAATTAATTAATAAAATATGTTTAAACTAAAACTACAAAGAGTTTTAAGCTGAAATTTTTATCTACACTACGAGTTGTAAATGATTTCCCACCAGATCACAGTTAGTGTCGTTAGCTTTTTGAATAATAGAGATATTTGAAAAATTTATTATATAACACAATTTTCGTAGAAAAATGCATTCACGTTGAGCCATCGATGGAATGTGGAAGAAGAGAAATATATGCTGATTATGATGCATTCATTTCGCTCTGGTGAGGCTGTATTTTAATAACACAAAAAAGAAACTAAGACACCCACCCTTCATTTTTACATTAGATTCCCGCTCCGCGTTGGGCATACCGCTCCGTGTTCAAAGTACTCGAATGCAGGGTGTGAGTACTAAATTACATAAGTTGAAGCCACCATGCTACATATTTCCGTGGTTTTCCAACCATAGTGTAATGAATTATCAGTTTCATCTGGGGGTTGCTGAATTTATACTGGATATTACTTATACACTTACGTATGGTGTATAGCATATTGAGTTTCCTCGAATTTACAAAGAATTACATACATGCACTAATATTTATGATAAAAATGATTATTTTTCTTTTCCTATAGTTACTTTCCGTTTCTTGATGGAGACGTAACGTTAACTCCTTCCCATGGGGTTTGTATTTCAAAGCTAGTTCGGTTTGCCCGTGTTTGCACAAAAGTTTCTCTTTTTAATCATCGCAGCCTACATCTTACTGGTACACTTTTGCAGCGGAGATACAGATATAACTAGCTTCTCAAGATTTTTACAAAATTTCATATCGGTTACAAAGATTTAATACACAAAACCCATGTGAAACCGGCTACAAATGTAGAGTTTTGATATGACAATTGAGGGATATAACATCCTACATTATATGGTATGAAAACATTACATGTAAATCATATAAATTGATCCATTGAATCTCTGTTAAACAAAATTAAATTATAAACAAGTTCTAGGATAGTAGTCAGTTCATTAAAACTGGTTTTTGTTGGTACAGATATAAATTAACTTATCCTCGCACAAATATTAATCAATTTGGCATTGCATTCATCTTGTCTTTCTTCACGTTTATTGACAACACAGTATTAAAACGTCGGCCATGTACCGTGTTTGATGCAACCTTGTGTTGAGAAACTTGATGTCTTATCACCAGGAAACTCATCCAATGCCTGTTTTCAGTAACTTCGAGCTTTCATTAGCGATGTATCTTCTTTTTTGTATTTGTGTTAAGTACATGTATATTTATTGTAATTAAGGTACCTTCTAGTCAGATTGGGTGACTTCCTGTTTGATTTTTATAGTTATTCGGTCACAGCTTTGTTTTCTTTGATTTATTTCCTTTGACCACTCGATGGGGGTGGGGTTGGATACCCACTCAGCTAGCTAGCTAGTGTAACCCAACCATATGTCTCGCGTGCCTGTACCAAGATAGGAATTGGGGTCAAAGATTTATCTTTGTGTTTAATGTTTTGTTACACGTACATTTTGATAATATTCAGGTAAGAGCAGTAATTATTTTACGCAACGGTCTTTATATTGGGCGATTTAGAGCTTTTTATAAGGAGTGGTATACAAATATGCGCTAATAAAATTATGTTCCTTGTGTCAACATTGTTTTATTTATGCTTATTTTTGTTTTATGAGGGCCTAGTGGAAGATTGGTACAATCCAAACAGGCTACCCTCTTTCAATAAAGATATTATTATTATTATTATTATTTAATTATTTTAATATTTCACTTTCATCATTATGATGGCGCGATCTCATTCATATATACGCAATATTCAATTTCCAAAGAGATTCAATAGATGAAAGGTAGGTTTACAATTGAAAAAGTCTTCATGTTGTAAACCTTTACTTTCCATTCATCTTCAATGTGTGTTTGTGTTTTTCCAAGTAAAAATCAAGGTATGAAACTTATTTACATTTAAGTTTCTCTACTATCCATATTTCATTCTTCAAGGATAGATGCAATCAAACAAGAAGAATTTTGAACTATATATCGGAACATGAAGTTGAAACACACAGCCAATTTTTTTCTCCAAAAGTTCCTACATTATGGAGTCTTCTTCAAACTAATAAGTAGTAAATCGGCGAAAAGTTGAGTGCAGTTGGTACCCATTGGAATGCCAAGTTTGTGGAAACAAATGTTCACAAATCATTTCAAATATGTTGTCAATAAAAATCAAACATCTTGTTCATGTCATTGTGGTCGTAGGTTTGCCGCTTTGTTAAATGTTTTGTTCCATGTACAGTTTTGATATTATTCAGGTAAGAACAATATTTCTCGGGCCTGGATGGCCGAGTGGTGTAGGTTGTTGATTTAAACTAACCTGTACAGATCACTGTATCCTATCACCTATACGGCGTAATTCGTGCCTCGGTTTGTACCATACAAAAAAACGGGTTGCCTTTTTCTCGCATCGCACGTGATAAGGTTGGTCAGTTACCTGCCCAACGTCGGTAATTCTCTCCGTGTACCCCGGCTTCCTCCACCAGTAAAACTGACCGCCGCGATATGACTGAAATATTGTTGGAAAGTGGCGTTAAACCCAAATCAAACAAACAAACAAACAAAAAGCAATATTACTCTACGCATACATGATTTTTTATTTGGAACGATTTAGAGCTTTCAACAAGGAGTGGTATTGACCTTGTAAAGACCTCTAGATTTGTAAATTCCTCTGTTTTTCTCGTGGTTGGAGTGCAGTTGCTCTGTCACGTACCCCTCATCTTTCATTTTAATGTCTTCTTGGCTGAACGCCTGGAAAGTATGGAAGCGGAAATATTATAGGCTGGCGCAGAGGTCATCTGAACAGAAAGTAAAATAGGGCTTCATCAACTCTTGGTTTGAAAAAAGAAGTGAACAATTTACACCCAAGGGTTTTTAATCGAGCAAATATAACAGGAAAAAATGAGGAACCAGAATAACCAAACAATATTAAAATAGGAGATGTGATATGATTGTCAATGCGACAGCCACCCACCAAATGACAGAAGAATTTCAATCTTCTTCAGGTCACATTACGGCTGCAACAATGAACTAGTCCATACCATAACGGAAGCTGTACAATGCCCAGAAACACAAAATGTAAAACTATACATAAACCACGACAATAGACCAACCTATTGCAAAATGTTAAAAAAATAATAAATGGCTTATTAAACAACGACCACTACTGGACTACAGGTTCCTGGCTTTGGACAGGCACATAAGTATGTGGCGGGGTTTATCCGGTTTGTAAGAACTCACCCCCCCCCCCCTTTTAACTTGTGGCGTCAATGACAGAAGATGAAACATATAGACTAACACAACAACCCCAATGGTGCACGTAACTCAATAAGCCCAAAGACTTAGAATGCTTGCAACAGCTAGCTCAAAGTGTCGTAAATAGGGATGAACATAAAACATGAAGAACAACAGATAATTTGACCACTGGAGTTACAGGTTCCTGACTTGGGACAGGCACATTTGGAATGTGGCGGGGTTAAGCCAGTTGGTGAACATTCAACCGTCCCCTAACCTGGGACAGTGGTGTGACAAAATAACAATAAAGACGCACTTAAAAATTGGTTGAAATGGATTTAACACTTGAGATTGATACTGAAAACTAATAACAAATTCGATTAAAACTGAATACACTATAGGGCATCAAAAGAGTACTCGCTGTTGCTGTCTGTTAGTTAAAAAACCAAAAGCAACCGATCAGGAAACTACGTTTTCCTTCACAACTGTGTCAATATAAACACGTCCAATTGAATTTGGTGTTTAAAATCATTAGATGGGTTGTGCAAATGCCAATATAAAATACATGTATATATAGACAGGAAACAGAAAATGTTATAACAAGTATAAACTGTTTAGTTCCTTATTAATCTATTAACAAGAAAGTCAATATTAGTACCAATAAAAACCATATTTAAAGATTTTATGGATACGATCATTAAGATGAATTTAAAGATCATGTGGATTTTGTTTAAATTAAAATTGAAATTAAATTAAATTAAATTAATTTTGCATAAATTTACATAAAGTTCAGCAAATTATTTGCTTACAAATTGG
Organism: Geukensia granosissima; assembly: GCA_032357055.1. Classification (NCBI taxonomy): domain Eukaryota; kingdom Metazoa; phylum Mollusca; class Bivalvia; order Mytilida; family Mytilidae; genus Geukensia; species Geukensia granosissima. The sequence continues at coordinate 10,948 of JAULBM010297930.1, read as the reverse complement.
TTGTTATGCGGTTGCTTAAAAAATCGAGAGGTTTAAAAGGGCTGGGCCTGTATTGTTCACATTACATTACCATTAAGATTAGAGAGATATGTCTTGTAATGTTTGGATCACGAGAGCGGTCAATGAATTCAAATAAGTCGTAAAGTTTTTTGCCTGCAGGTAGAAATTAGTTGTTCGGTTTCTCTGTTACAAGATAGAATCCGTCCGTAAGGTGAGAGGTGTGAAAATTCTCAACCAATGCCTCCAAGTGTGCTGTAAAATAGTCGTTTTTACAAGTAAAATTGTCACGCTCTCAGCACGTTTAAGCACCCTTTGCAACAACTCTTCATGAGGAATTGACACCGCAGTGGTCTCAAGGGCTCGACTCGCAGAGCTAACCCAGCACAATCCCCAGATGGCGGTTAGGGGAGCCTTTTCGTGAAGGTCATAAACCGGAAAGCATGGTCGTGGATCATAGTGGGTGACGTGTTTCAAGAATGCAACGTCATCTGCACGTAAGAATCCCTTTCGAAAAAGAGAAGGCTGATACTCCTATAAAAGGCTAAATTTTTCGTCCCTACTCATATGTCCAATTTTCCGGTTACAGTCAAAAGCCGTTGCCCTGTTGTGTTGCATCCCTACTCCACTTTTGGTAATTGTGAAATTGTTGTAATTATCTTGGTCATGAATATACAGAATGATTTTCCACTCGACTATAAGCAACTAACAATCTATAACTCAATCGTTATGTGGTCAATTGCAAATTCCGTCCCTACCAAAAACCGTCTAAATGTTGGCATGATGTGACAAAAAAAAAAATCCCGACACAACACCTGCAATACCCATTCTATGACTTATTGATTGATAACTTTTTAGCTGACAGACCGCGAATAATACGCAAACTTTATACAGGCCATCACACAGATGCTTCAGTTTTAGTTCATTTGGTCAAACAGTTAATTAATGAGAAACAAGAACTGACTGTGGTGGTCATGTTATTAGACTAACAGAGACGATATACTTTATAGAGGCCATCCCATGAATGATTCAGACCAAGTTTCATATTATTACATAGAAGAAGGTTTTCAAAGTTTCGACCAATCAGGACAGAACTGCTTGTGGCAACCATGTTAGTAAACCACGTGGAGTAAACCGACTGGGACGACATATACAAACTTTATGGAAGTCATCTCAAGTGTAGATGCTTTAGGTCACGTTTCAGTTCTCATTTGATCAGGCCGTCGCAGAGAAGATTTTGAAGAGACAATATTACTTGTGTGGCGGCCATGTAAGTTGACCAATCGGGAAGATTACTGTAAATTTTATAGACGAGCTTCTCTTCGATGTTTCATGGCATGTTTAAGTTCATTTTGTCCAGCGATCTCTAAGAAGAGAGATTCATTGTTTGGTTGTAATGTTTTTTAATAGTCTACCAATCAGAAACAAGAACTGGTTCATTGACCGACGCTCATTTAAAGGCCACGTTGTCCAATACGGAACAGGGCAGACCGGTTAGAGTTGATGTTAAGCATGAAAGCTGTTTAAGTTGGTGGAAAAAGGATTATATGTATTTTAACATGAAATTAACACCTAATTCATAATATTTCAGAAATACAGCAAAAGATTGTACAAAGGTATATCTAAGGGCAGAATTAGGGTCCTAGGAGGAGGACCATGGGTACTGAACCCTTTTTCTTTTGGCTAGCTGGTATACTGATTAGGAGGGAATGCAAAAGCTGATCAGCTGAGTCTTCCTACTTACTGTTGCCTTATGGAATATATGCAGCATGTTATCAGGCATGCAGTCAGTTCAAAGCAGGGATCATTCATTTACCAATATTTTTTTTATTGCAAATCAGTGTATGCTCTAGTTCAGGAAATGTACAAAACTGGTACAAATTATTTTTAAATATTTTAGATAAATATGCCCCTAAAAATAAAGAGAGTAAAAACTCCTCAACAACCCGATTGGTGGGATGCAGATATAAAACATGCCCTTATGGAATGATTTGCCTTTCCAAGTTATAGATTCTACTATATAACCTTAAAACTTTCTAAATACTCAGCATCTTTGAACTACTTCCTCGCCACCTTATTTTATCCCCGGTAAAAAAAATCTTAATTTTTATCACCGTCAATTCAAAATAGGCAAGTAATGAAAATTTTCATTTATTAACCATTTCTATCTGGTTGTAGAATTTGTCCAAAATGTGGAAATGACATGGAGATAAACTTCACTATTTATTTATATGTTCGTTTTATACTAATATTAGAATGACGTTGTTTACCACTTTTATTGTCTTTTATATTACCAGTTGATAGATATGTTGAAATGATAACTACATTTACTTCTATGTGGAGCAGTTTTACAAAGTTAGAACAAGAAAGTAGACCCTACTCTCAATTACTATTCACTGATTAAGTTTAAGTACCAATATTAGTTTTCAAAAAAATAAAACTTACTGCAAAACTAAACCGAATGGGATGTAGATAAAGAAACAAACACTTACTGACACTTAAACTTGTCCTTGTGGTCATCTCATTTAAGCAGCCATTTGATTGAAAGGCCACCTTCTCCATTCCCCGTTGTTTAAGATTTTATCATGAAGAACTTCATTACAGAGGTCATTTGTATTAAATGGTCACTTCTACTTCTTCCCAAAGGTGACCTCTCAATACAAGTTTGATTGTATTTCACATTTGCAGGCAGGGCATTAAAGTTGTTAACACTTATGCATGTTAATTGAAAATTGTAAATTGAAAACAGGCGAAGACATTCACAAACATGTCTTAACTGAATATTTCAATTTTCAAATATTTTGGTGCCTTCATAAAAATATAATTGTTGAAATTCAATGGAATATTTACGTAATGTGACTAAATTTTGTTCCATTTGTCTCTTACATACCTCGTTTTCTTTGGCTATTAAGGATTTTTTACACTTACTTCATAAAGACCTAGCTTAGGAATACTAGGTGTGTTATCATTTGTGTTTGTATTTTAAGTAACTGGTAGCTGTCAGAAACAGAGATAACTTCAGTACAAAATGTTGTCTCTTGTTATATTTGTAATTGTCTGCATTCTATTCAAAGACCTCAAAAGTTAATTCTGATGCAGTTGAATTTTAAGATTTGTTTTAACGTATTTCTGTCCCACCACTCTCCCAGATTAAGGGAGGATTGAGTGCCTACACATGTTTAACCCTGCAATGTATTTAATGTGCCTGTCCCAAGCCAGGAACCATCTGTCCAGTTGATGTCAACTTTTTTTGTACAAGTGTTACTTGTTTTACATTATATAAAATTATTTGGCTTATTATTGGTACATTTGAATATCATCACAATTTATTTTTCAGCCTTTTAGAGCTTGCATTAATTTGTGTATATTTGTTCTTTTTTGAAGGCCTCCAGATAACATGGCAGGTTTGTAATTTATAACTCTGGCTGGGTGTCTGGTAAAAAATCATAGCACATACCCTATTTCCATAATAGTAATATATACCACCTTAGTGGTGTAATGGTTAAAGTGCTTGCCTAGAGTGCGGAAGTTCATGGGTTCAATCCCAGGCCAGGTCAAACCAAAGTCATTAAAATTGGTATTTGCTCTTCTTTTGTAAACAATCAGCATCTAAGAGTAAGAACAAAGAATGGTCGTCCCAGAGTCAGAATAATGTATCTGGGTAAAGTGGCATGTCTGCCTGCGGACTTGCTTTCCTGAGCTAGCATGTTAAAAATCCAGCTTAGCATGTTTGCCTAGTACAAAGCAGGGTTCATTAATCATCACTCATCATTAATATGCTCTTGTCATGAAAATGCATGAAATATTTGCCGCTGGACGTTAAGCACCATTCAATCAGTATAATAGTCATATAAGTTTGATATTGTCCTATTTGACTTTGGTGAGATAAGGAATAAAACATAAAATCTCATAATTTTTTTTTATTAAAACAATGACGGAAATGTTTTATAAATAAGTGCAATTTATACTACATTTATTTACACAAAATAAAGTATAATACATGTATGTTTCAATATCCCAATTCATCCCTCTCAAGACTGTATATATAAATAATAAACTTTTGTCAGTGAGGGGCGGGACAGTGAATAGATAATTCTTAAGTTTAAAGCTTTTGTATTTTACTGTAGAAGCTAGCAATTGGAGCAAAAAACATAAATTGCATAAAATTATAGCATGCTATGCTAATAGTATGGGATCAATTACCCCAATTTAAGGAAAAGCTGCATTTAAGATGCAATAACGTTGTCAGATGCAATAACACAAGTTCTAAGTATTGCAATTCTTACAATAATTGTAATAATATCCTAATTTGCAGTATTAAGTCGGTCAGAAAAATCACTGATATTGTATAATAAACTCAACTGGCTCCATATATAAATAGATAATGTGTTTGGTGAACAAAATGTTATTAATCTGATTAATGATATATACAATAGGTAAGATATTTTACCATGATTTGGCATAGAAACATGAAAAAAAGTAGAGGAAACAGAAAAGCATGAAATCACAAAAATCCAATGTTTTATTTGAAATATGATGGCTTTATGATTCCCCACAACCATCACCTCTTAAACTTTCGTAAATGAATAATTTTTATAAAAGACAATTAAACAATTTGTATCCTTCATAAGCTACATAAAGAACCTTGTATTTTGAAGACATGATTAAATCTTCTGATTGTCATACTAGTTTACATTTTAATCATTTTTTTGGAAAACACAAAATATCTTTACAGTGTGTTATTTTGGATAACAACATAATCTTATGAAACATAAGTACAGATAATATTATAAACTTTACAAAGATACTCTAACCAATATTCATAAAAATAAACTGAAATGCAAATTCATTTTCTAAAAATAAGTTTAATCCAAAATTTCCACATAATTCTGAGTTTTTTTCTTTTAAACAGGATTTTCTTTTATTAAAAATTTGGGTCTTTATATCATCTCTAAAACTTGACAAATAAAAGAAAAGAAAAAATCTACATAGTTCACTTTGGTGTTATGCATCTTTTTCCCCTTTTTATAGTTCCAATAGAATTGAGGTTTCTTGGAAAAATCTCACAATCTTATTTGAGGCTGTGTTAATTTCTACCAACAAGCATCACTGAACATTAAAATATGATCTTTAGATTAATGGGAAATAATTCATTCTCCCTTGTTAAGAAGTATTTATAAATTCACATCAATTTTGATCTCTTGGGGCATAATTCACCACATGTGTACAGATTTTGTAAAATTATTTTGAAATTCTTGATTGCTGTAAACAACAAAAAAAATCAAACGAATGTTAAATTATCATATTAAGATTTATTATTATTTCAATGAAATTGATTATACTATGTGAAACTGGCAAATAATAAAAATGGATAAAACTTGCTTTGAGCCAGTCTGATTTTAACTTTAAACTATTAAACAGCAAAAATGAAAATGGTGACATATTTAATATGAGTAAATCTCAAATTACAAATGAATATAAAAAATTATTCTGACAAGAATTTACTCAAACACCTTAACTGCTATAAATTATTTTGTATGGGGAAATTTATGAGATGCTTATTTCTCATTTTTAAAAACATTTAAGGTATCTGTGCCATCATAAAAATGGTGGTCAAATACAATATAAAAATAGGAGATGTAGCATGATTGTCCATAAGACAGTCACCCACCAACTGATAGTAGAATTTAAAATTCTACAGGTTATTTTTCAACAAGTGAGAGAAGATAGTGATTTTCTTCTTTTAAAAAATATTATGCAATGTTTTCTTGTTTAAATTATCAAACGATTTAGTATAAATTAATAAAATTTTCCGAAGTTTCTCGATCTTTTCCAGTGTTTTTGACCTTAGGTTCATCCAGAATATCTGGGTCTTTTTTTAAAAATCACATGGTCAATTATAGTCCGAATATCTTCAGTTCTGTCAAGTTGAGAATGAGGGTGGTTAACATAGCAAGAATTACATTTATCAGTGGCAGGAATAGACTATCGAAATGTAGAAACTTCAAATGGTCCTAATGCATCAGAAACACGCTCCAAAAGAGAAACCTCAAGCAACATAAAGAGACTGCTTACAAATGAACTTAATTTTGTCTTGCAAACATATATTTAAAGGACATTTCTATAAGCTTAATACTGTTCAGTATGCTTCTGTTTGGGAAAATTTGTCAGATTGTACTTATAATTCCAAAATGTCTAATAACTGAAGCTGATATCAATGCATAACTTTTAAATGCGTAGTCAAATATGCCTTTATCATCATTTCCATAAAGGCAGTGTTCTAAATTTTTCATGTTAGTAAAAACTCTATTAGAAAAATTGCACAGGAACAATTTTGGCTGTAAATGTATTGCGAATGTTATCAGTGCAATCCAAAATTGCTTAATTTGTTTGTTTGTTGTCTACCTATCCCTGTTAACATGCAAAATAATAATTTCAAAATTTTACAACATAAAATGTACCCCTCAAGGATTTAAGTATGTTTCACTCAACTGATTCTCTCATGTTTTGGCTTTTATTTCATATAAACAAACCCTGAAAATTGAATTATGAATGAAATTTAACTGTATTGCCAGTTATAGGATTTGCTTTTAGATATTATATAGGTGACATTCTTTGTACTGTGTTCATGTGAAAAGTGAAGATTTTTGTGATAAATTTCTGACAGTGTTTAAAATTTTGCATTCCTGATACCATCAAGTTTATTTTTGTTAGTACTAGACTTAAATGTATGCTAATAGATGAAATTCATTAAAACACTTTGGGTGTTTTTTTAATTCACAAATCTTGTCAGAACAAAAATAGTTTTAAAGGAACACAACAAAAAATTCCAATTCCCACACGAGTAGATGTTTTAAGTTCATTGTTTATACAATCTTCCAATGGTAGAGAAAAAGACTTTGCATAAAAAAATCTGAAATGAACAATAGTTAGCGGAACTTCTGCATTTCATTTTATATGAATTATGAAGATTATTTTTTAAAGGGTTACTTTTATTTCTGCAATTATTGCGTGTATTTATTTTTGCAATTTTCATTATTTTTTGTTATAAAAACTTGTGGTAGTTACTACTTACAAAATCAGAAATTTGAGTATTTATTATTGCGATTATAACCCTTTAAAGATTTTCACAATAATAACCACAACACAATAATTTTTGAGTTTATAGTACTTAATCAAAGAAAGTGAGAGACTCATTTGGGTGAAACATACTTAAGTAGAGAATAAGCTGTATGAATAAATCAATTTACATAAAAAAACTGGCGACATTAACTGCAGTATAAAAGTTGACAAATATTACCGATATTACGATATACAATGTTATGACAAAATTTGTTCTGAGTAGTCACCTTCAGACATATTATCAACAGTATTGTCAGTTTGGTCTATAACGTGTGAAACATTCGAGGAAACTGGTAACAAAGGGGGAGGTAAATCATGTATAGAATCTGTATCATCGTCTAAATTTACTTTCATTTTACTAGGCTTTATTGTTAATGGAGTTCGTTCTAGTACTTTCTGTATTTCTTGTTGAAAACTGTCCCGAAAGTCTTTCATTTCTTCCTGTAATTGAAGAGTGTCAGCCATTACTTTTTCCTGTCTTTGTTTAAGATCAGACAAAGTTTTTAAATTATCATAAAGTAGTCTAAGTCCTTCACACATATATTCATTACCTCGTTGCGGTGGAACTGCTTCGCCGGACATATATCTGTCATACTGGTCTTGTGTTAGGTTAAGGGATTCTGCATTTATATTTTCAATGAATGATACTACACAGCACTGAAATAGAAAATCAAATCATGTACTAGTATTAACCAATATAAACAAAACCATGCAGAAAGCAAAATATATATAAATCTGAAAATATATCTAAGAATTAAGTGTTACAGAATTTAAATATAAATATATATACACATTTTTTTTATAGGTAATCATTGATCATCTTTACGATATTGATATTATCTATCCAGACATTTTCGTAGCAATCGAGTCAATATGATCAATGATCAACCTTTTTCCTGCTTCACTGCCATGTTATGTTAGTGAAATCATCTTCCTTATGACTATGAACAAAGAACAATGGAGTCAAAGATAATTTTTTCATTTTGTATACAGATGAGCTTTATATGTAGTCAAATTAAAAGCATGAATTTTCCTGGTTCCCTTGATTTCAACTTTCAAGCAATAAAATCCAGGCAAACTGGATTCCTGCTATTCCTGCATTACAAAATAGGCAAGAAATGCTCCGAAAACCTTGAATGTCAACCTGTCTCTAATGCTTTTCCACAAATATTTTTTTTGTTGTTGCTTATAATGAATTTATGGTGCCTGAATATAAATACTGGTAGTTGACACTTTTTTGGGGGGTGATGCTGTTCCTTAATGCCCTTGCTCCCTTTATTTCTGTTTTGTTTTGAACAGAAATATGTTTAAAAATTGTTATGAATATTGACCATGACACTAAAATGTAATACACTACCATTGTGTTGTTTTACAAGAAGATTGATTGAATGTTGCTTAATGCTAAAACGCAAATATTCAGGAGGAGAGCATTTAATGAATGATACTGATGATGATGATGAATGAACCCTGCTTTGTACTAGACCGACAAGCTGAGCTGGATTTTTAACGTGCTATCTCAAGAAGGCAACAGTCCTCAGGAAGACCTGCCACTTTAACCAGACGCATTATTGTGACTCTGGGCCACCCAGAATTTGCTCTTTCTCCTAAATGCTGTGGACTTAGTGGAAAAGCAGCAAATACCAAGTTAAATGAAATGTCGTTCATATAACCCAATGACATCTTGTTGTCATACAATCAAATGAAGAAGATCTCATTATATTATGTTAAATGTTATAATATCAGCTTTATTTAAAATTACTGATAAAAAGAATATAGGACATTGTGTATCTTGTACTGACTTTATCACAATAAAATATTCAGTTCCCTCTACAGGCTCACTAATATTGTACTGTGATAAATTCAGTACAAAATACCAAATGTCCTATATTCTATATGTATTTACCATGCAACTGACTGAAAATGCAAAAAATTTCTGAAACACCACTTTTATCACTCTGTGAATTCCTTAAATCACAAAGCATGCATTCGAGGATTTTCAGACATTGATTGACCCAAATTAAATCTTCCCTTAACTTACCAAGTTAGTAAAGTAATACCCAGCTTCTCCGCTCATCAAACGTGACGGGTTAGCAAAACGAGTGATATACTGTATATTGGACTGTAACTGTGGCGGGTTAGCTTTAAGTACTATGTAAATTAAGGCTGGTAAGAAATCATCGGCATTAGCTGGTCCCTCTAATGATAACTTAAGAATGTCAAACACATGTTTACAACATTTTGTGACACAGTTTAACTTGTCTGGTGGTGATTTCTTTGAATTCATGTCAATTATCTCTGAAAAATTGATAATATGATTAGTCAAATTTGGAGTATATAGCCATTCTCAATTTAAAGAAAAGATAAATTGTTATTTTATTTTCTAAATTTAATTCGTTAATAGTACAAATGCAAATACATTCCAATCATTATTTTAAATAAGATAATTAAAATATTAACATTACACGTTTCACAGTGATCAGCAGGAAGCAAAGCTATCTGCTCCACTGTTAGCTGTTCCTTTTGTTATCCCAATACACAACAATCAGACTGCCACTGAAAAGTATACTCAGCAGCAAAATGAATGCTTTCATCTTGCTATACTATACTATACACTAGTATACTTTTCCACACCAGTATGATCATTTTGCAATGGGATAACAAAATGAACATCTTCCCACCAAGATGATAGCACCATTTCCTGCTGGTAGCTGTAAAGGGTGTGATATACTGTATTTCAATTCTAATATACTGTATTTTTTAAACTTTTGTGGACTATAGGTTAAATTTGCATTCTCCTAATAGAAAAACAATTTTTAAATCTGGTCGTATGGTCAGAAAAATATGGTGTTGTTGCAGTCCTAGTATAGATAATTTGATGGTAGGTCATAGTTTGTCTATTTGACCTTCAGACTTGTCATTTTGTCTTATCAGAACATTTTCTTTAAATTTGATAAACCCAGTTGCTATGTTCATGAATAATACATGAAACATATGCCAAGCTATGACACACATAAAATATATTGTAAATGTTCTGAATTCAATTCTTTGTAATCTTCAAGGACAATCTAATTCCTGACTTTTTTCAATTTTCTTCCTAGCATAGGTTATCTGATTAACAAATTTTAAAACTCCCTTCTCTACTAAATATTGTCCAAATGAATTTAGAACAGGTGCACAGCAAACGTTGGGAGCCAGATTGATTAAAAAGTAAAAAGTTTGTTTAGATGAAAAAACGAAAAAGTTTTGTAATCTAAATTAAACTAACTGATTTAAGCAGAAAATTCATATTTATATATCTTTTTTTATCTATCTCATTATCTGTGTATTTGATCAGCCTTTGAAAAAGCATAATTCTTACTGGTTTCTTTGTTTGTTTGTTTGACTGGGGTTAAACTCCACTTTCAACAATATTTCAGTCATATCTCAGCAGTCAGTTTTACTGGCGAAAGTAGCAGGAGTACACACAGAGGACCAACAACTTGGTCAGGTAACTGACAAATCTTATCACCTGGATGTGATTCAAACTCAACCTTTTTGTGTGATATAATATAACTCAGGTGCTTCGCAAGCGCAGCAGGATACGACTGCAGCATGTTGACATGAGAAAGGTGAACAAATGAACCTTTGGGTAAGTGTGGACACAGTATTTTGTTGGACACAATTAAGTGCTGGACACAGTAATATTACTGGATAAGTGATCATTTTGACTCATATAATACTCAAAACTGGTGTCACTTATGCTAAATTTTTCATAAGGATCATTTGGAGAAAACCCCATCAAAATCAGATGAAAATAAAAGATTTCAATATTATTCGACATTGAATTTCA
>JAULBM010297920.1:0-15077 GCA_032357055.1 Geukensia granosissima | reverse complement strand
ATTTTAGGACATTGATAATTGGTACTAGATAAAGGTTGGTATTGATTTTGGGTGATCTAGCCCCACCCGTTTTTTGGAGAGGGGCCAGAAGGTGATTTTTCCTTATTTGGATGCAAGTTCTCTATTTCTTGTCCAATTTTGATGGGTGTTTTTTCTTTGTATTCCCCATGAAAAGGTCAACATAATAGGCCACAAGCATCATGACCTATCTCTTACTGTTACTGAGATGTAGGCAAATGGCCACGCCTTAATTTTTGAAACTTTTGTATTTCTCATCCGATTTTGATGGGTTTTTTTTGCAAATAATTCCTTATGAAAAGTGCAATAAAAGTTACTCCAAGGATTTTTATGTTTTTTGTATAAAAGGGGTCAATGGGTTTTAAAAAATGTGATTTTGCAGGAGACAAGAAGTTTTTATTTTTTTTCCGATTTTGATGGAGTTTTTTGCATCTGATTCCTCTCAAAGTGAGCTTTCAGTAGTATGTCAACAGATTTTTTCTTTCTTTTACCATTTTCAAGCTAAAAGGGGTCAAAGTAGTAGGGGGGAGGGGGAATTCAATTTCATATAATATGGAAAAATTTTATTTTGAATTCCATTTTTATGGGGGTTTTTCCAAATGATTCCTCATGAAAAATGCAACAAAAGTTACTCCAAGCTTTTTTTGTAGCTTTTTCAGATTTTTGTGTAAAACGGGTCAAATGGGATTTTGCAGGAGATTAGAAATTTTTATTTTTCAGCTGATTTTGATGGTGTTTTTTGCTTTTGATTCCTCTCAAAGAGAGCTTTCAGTAGTATGTCAACGGATTTTCTCTATCTTTTACCGTTTTTTAGTTAAAAGGTGTCAAAGTAGTTGGGGGAGGGGAATTCAATTTTGTATAATATGAAAAAATTTTATTTTTAATACGATTTTGATGGTTTTTTTTCCAAATGATTCCTTATGAAAAAATTAACAAAGAGTCACCAGTTTTGAGGATAATTTGAGTCAAAATGATCTTTTATTCAGTCATATCACTGTGTCCAGCATTTTAATGTGTCCAACACATTACTGTGTCCAGCACATAATTGTGTCCACACTTACCCAAAGGGTCTTTGTTCACCTTTCACATTTCAACGTGCTGCGGTCCTATCATGCTGGGCTTGCCTCCTCTGTTTGTCACTATGAAGTTTAATTAGACTGATCCTGTTATTGAAAGATGCTTTCAACTTTCATAATCCTTTATCTTCATAGAAAATAAGACTTTTTACATGTACTTGCATCTCAGAAATACAAAGGGCAGATTGGAGGACATACAGGGAAGGGTGGTGCTGCACCCCTCCACCTTGGGCTAGATGGAAGGACTTAAAGGGAAGAGTGGTGCTGCACCCCTCCACCTTGGGCTAGATAGATGGACTTTAAGAGAAGAGTGGTGCTGCACCCCTCCACCTTGGGCTAGATAGAAGGAGTTAAAGGGAAGAGAGGTACTGCACCCCTCCACCTTGGGCTAGATAGAAGGACTTAAAGGGAAGAGTGGTGCTGCACCCCTCCACATTGGGCTAGATGGAAGGAGTTAAAGGGAAGAGTGGTGCTGCACCCCTCCACCTTGGGCTAGATAGAAGGACTTAAAGGGAAGAGTGGTGCTGCACCCCTCCACCTTGAGCTAGCTGGAAGACTGATGTGGATGTGTTTGCTAACGGAAGTGCATTAACAGGTTTACACCATAAGGATTGGGACATACAACTATTTGAATGCATATACATGTATACATTATTTGAAACTTTTCAGGTAAAAATTGAAAATTCCCTGTTTTTCTTGTGGTTGGAGGGAACCAAACATACAATTTTTTAAATGCATATATTATTTGGATCTTCACAAGGGATACACCATAAGGGACTTAAATAAACAATTATTTGTTTGGCCTAGCCTCAAGTATTCCTTTTAGTTCTGACATCTTACATCATATATAGAGAAGAATTGTATGTTATAATAATTGGTATTTTTTTGTCCTTCCAAATTTGAAAATAGAATCAGTTTTTATTAGGTATGTCGGCCCATTATTACAGATACAACAATACTATAGGGATTGGTATTAATTCAAAACATCTATATTTTATGATATTGTGGTTTATTTTGCTTGTTGCCAATAATAATAATGATGGAAAGTCTTTTTCATAGGCTGGGTATGATTGGATCATTCAGATATAGAAAATACATTGGGTTACTGCTTTTATCAATTATCATTTAAATATTATATAAATTGAATCATGCATCAAAATGATGCAAATAAAAATTTTCTGTGTTAAAATTGTTTTTGTACTTTTACTAAAGTATCTGTGTTTGTACTATCTGCTGACCATTGGAATTTTTAATAAGATATATTTTTGTATTATCATATAGCAGTATAATTTTCATTGAACAATCACAAAATTAAGCATGAAGTTTACTGTAGTATATGCAATGGTTTTACAACAGGAAGTAAAGCATATCTGGCTTCACTTTCATAAAAAATCTCAGTTTCAGAATTTTCTAAACTTTCTCATTGATGAAAAAAAACTGACTTATCATATGACACCATTTTCAATATTTGAGGGAAAAATCAAGGATTTGAGGAAAATCTCAATTTGAGATGTTTTATGAAACTAAAGCCCAAGCTGATAAACTCATTCCTGGCTACTTGGACTGATATTGCATATTAGGTGTCAAAACACTTATAAACCCTTGTAACTGAAACAAAATTAGTGCTAAAACTACACATATTGCCATTCAGAAAGCATATTTTCAAGAACAGTTCATGAATTTCAATAAATGATATTTTGTTCGAGAGCTATATATATTTGTATTTAGCCCAGGTGTGATGTTTTTTATTATATCATAAACGATTTAAAACATTGATTTTCTGAGTTGGCTTGATAATCATCCTTTGACCTATTTCAGCAATTGGCTTTTGTCTGATACTGATATGGGAGTCTTGGGATGATATCCAGGCTGATAAAGAAAATGAAATTAATCTTTTTATATTGTGCCAGTGCAGAATTATAGTTATGAAAATACAGTGTTAGAAGGTTTTACTCTACAGCACAAATATTATTTGGTTATTGCATGAATATTGGTGAATATTGTCTGCAGTAAAATATTATATTGCACGAGACTCAGAGTGCAAGTAATTTTCTACGAAAGGACATTCTAATACCATTGAATTGTTATTGGATGATGTTTAAATTTTCATGGCATCAAATCCACGTTTGATGCCGTTGGAGGAAGTGTGTACGCCCCAATGTTTATTCTATATTTTAGAAATATTAAGATTAAACATAATTTTATTCATTTGCATGAGAATGGAGTAAACAGTATTGTATTTGAAGATTTTGATTTTAAGTCGAAAATATCCATTTACTGGCTCTGCTAACATGTCTCCAACTCAATTTGCAACCATCAAATTGTCAATTGATACATGAAAATCCTCAAATACAATACTGTTAACTCCTAAATAAAATACTTTAATTACGGATTACCATTATTTCTGTTCTTCAATGTTTAAAAATGGTTGTCAGTATTTTGCTTTAAAATTTATTTTTATTGCTGCAGATATCCTGATTAGTCAAGTTGAAAGTTCTGACAAATATTTTTTTACAAGAAATCGGTTACAGATCAACCCAAATATTTTGACTTGATACAGATTGTAGTCCAATGGATGTCATTTTACTATTCCTTGACATACATACTTTCAATGTAACAATAATTAGCCAATTAATTTATCTCATCACATTTTATTTTTTGGGCCTTTTACGTTTTACAGCTTACCTTGCAGTATGGAAATTTGTCCATTTTAGCACTTTTTATATTAACCTGTGAATGTTTGTAATGTATACAAAAAGTCATACCGCATCACCCTTTTCTATATAGTGGCGTCATTTATGTGATTTTCGGGCCTACCTTAAAAATATGTTTGTTTGCTGTTTTCGACTGTACTCTCAGAGTGTAGGGTCGGTAGGTAGGAAAAATATTTTATTTAATCAACAGTGATGAAGGTTTGCAAATTGAAAAACATTGCTGACCTCGATCTTATCGCAAAATGACACCGACAGTAACCGGAATATCCAGATCGAATAAAAAAAATATTTTAAAAATAGGCACAGTAAAATTTTGACAGTCGGGTCGATTTTTCAGGATCGGTCGGTAAACAGCATACAAACAATATTTTATTTTAGGCCTCAACTTAAGTAGTGTGCGATTATATATATGTATAATATCATTTGGGAATGATTGTTAACAAAACAGTCTTGAGACAAATTTTCCTTGATTGGTCCAAATTTAAAAATATTTCAATTTCAAATACCCATCTTAAAACTTGAAATCTGTAACATGTCCCGTAACAATTCATATCCATAAAAAAATTAAGTTTGTAATAGGTCCAGTAACAATTCATATCCATCAAAAAAACATAACATCTGTAATTGGACCAGTAACAATTTTAGCCCAGTTACATCAATCAAACATGTCTTAAATCCAGGTCTGGAATAAGTTCTGATCTGAAATGTATTGCAACGCATAACTTTTCATTGGATGCTTCAAAATATTTTTCGGGTCCACAGCTTAGCTGATGACTCTGCAAAAAAACCCTCACATCTGCTGTAGTTTACTGTTGATGCAAAATAGTGTAAGACACAACATGACAGAAATGACAGTAGAAATTCACGGGCTTGGCCAGTTTCAGCCTTGGTGAGCAGAATCTCGCCTTACCAATTGTTTGCTATCATCAAGATATAAATGTGAACGAATATGTCCCATCTGTATTCAGTTCTTGTCAATAGAGGGCATTGAATGTTTAGTAGAGTGTTACCCTCGAAAAAATCAGATTGTTATTAATAAAATTATATTGAAAACATTTCAAAGCTAATCTTTTGGCTTTTATTTGCCCTTTGAATATGTTTTATCAAATAAAGAAATATATTAATTATAAAGTTACATATTAAAATGAAAATAAAATGTTAATGATATGGCTTTTACCTTTGAATTGAATTTTAAAAAATCTATGTTAGAAAAGTTTGTATATGAAGTTATTGTCAGGGAAAAAATTGATAACCTTCTTTACAAAACTATTGAATGTAATAAAAGGGAATGGACTTCAAAGAAAACTATCCAAACAGCACAATTCTATACATAGTTTTTATAATGCAATGGTTTATAGCTGACACTTTCACTTTATTTCAATTTTATTGGTCTGTAAGTCAATAAACGGGGTAATCGCACAGAAGAAGTAGCATTTTACAATCGTCAACATTGGCAATTTGAGTTAATTTTGAAACGACTGTGGAAGGGTGGATTGAAACATGACAGTTAGTTAAATGTACATAGATCTATTTTTACCTGTGTATTTACCTTTAGGAGCCTTAGTTCCATTCAGAAGGAATTTGTTAAACTAATCAAGCAGAAAACAAGAACAATAGTTACATATACCTAGCAGTTCTAAAGATTAACCTGGTCATTTTACTAATACAGTCCTAATTTACTCTTCAGTTTTAATTTATTTGTGGATAAACGTCATTCAGAGAATAGGAGGATTTTAATAAAATTTGTGGAACATGGATTTTAAATTTGTTAAAGAAATTTTACTTTGAATTGGATTTTAACCATGTAGGGATATTATCGTATATAGCTATTCCTATGGATTGTATATTAACTTGGATTTTCTGTATGTGAAGTTGAGAATAAATATAATTGACACACAGTTTGTAAGATGATACAAACAATGTGGGAACCTTCTTGATGAAACTGGAAATTCTGTCATGTTACATTTGGAAATTGTTGGATTAAAAACAAGGCCCAATGTGCCTGGGAGAATAGGTTATACAGAACGCTCAGCCAGTGTAACACCAACACCCCGAAGCAGACCTGCCCTTATCCCGGTCACACCAAGGTAATCTTATCAAGAAAAAATTTTCATTTTTACATTTTTTGGTTATTTTGTTGTGATTTTTCTTCTGTTGAAAAAATTGTATTACTTAGAATTCTGGTAGGTTTGGTATTATTGTCCTAAAATTCATCTTACTTTAATCCAATATTTTATTGAGATTTTGATAAATGTGAAAAGCCTATAAATCTTGACTGTCCTAAAGCAGAATTTTCCACTTCTTGAATTTCAATTGCAATATTTTTTCTTGGTAATGATAAAACTTTTTTTAACCAATTTTTTAGATCACCATTTTAATTTTAGTTTATAGAAACTTCTTAAAAATGTTTTTTTAAGAAATCAACTTTTTAACTGAATGAATTTGCACCTCTTTACGCCCCAATCTTTTTTTTTTAAATGCAATAATAAAAATTTATACAATTTTTTTATAGAAAAATATAAAGGTAATAAATACTTCATTAATAGAGGCAAATTTATATGCTTTAACAATATTCCAAGTCACTGGCATCTTG
Organism: Geukensia granosissima; assembly: GCA_032357055.1. Classification (NCBI taxonomy): domain Eukaryota; kingdom Metazoa; phylum Mollusca; class Bivalvia; order Mytilida; family Mytilidae; genus Geukensia; species Geukensia granosissima. The sequence goes on along the minus strand of JAULBM010297920.1, from coordinate 8,676 downwards.
CAGTTTACAATTTTCATAAAAAAGGAGATATTGTCAGTGCCACAGACCTTAATCTGCATGAAAATTTGAGCATTTTAGAATACAAAAATGCTATATCCCTATGCATTCATATTTCTATTTAAAAATCCAAAGAAAAAAGTCAAATAGATTCTGCAATTGTAAAAAAAAAAAACAAAAATTGATTGGAATTAAGAAACGAAACTCTTGACAAGAACATGGGAAACCATTTGAAAGGTTAAAAATATATACTTATTATTGTAAAGGTAATGACACAGGTTTAAAAGTATTTTTTCGTTTATTTACTAGTCCTTTGTAACAACCTTCAAACAGAAAAATCTCAAGCACAGATTAAAGTATTAATTTCTAGCTAAATTTACAGTTGGATTAAATATATACAGAGTATTTTATAAATTACATAACACTGAACATAAAGGGTTTTCTTCTTTGTATAAATATACAGAATGTTTTGTGTTAGTAAGAAAAAATAAAAAGTTTGTTATGTAATGGGTAATGTAATGCATGTTTTGCATGTCAAATAGACATTTTGTTAATTTACTAGTTTCTGACATGCAATTATATAAATATGATATTATTTATATATCATTGAAATTTGATAGATTACTGTAATTTAGAAATTTAGGAATATATTTTGTAAAGTCAAGTAACAACAGATATATAGGGTTTGTTAATGAACTTGTTATTTTGTCTAGAATTTACCCCCTCAACAAAGCCATGTTAAGAAGAATTTTGTCTAGAATTTACCCCATATGCAAAACCAGGGTAACAAGAAGTAGCCAACAATAAAACAAACTTGTACAATGGATTAAGTGTCTTCCTCAAACTAAATACTATTACATATATTAAAATTCTCAGATCCCAATGTGCTTCATATGAATCTCTCGGAACTTTGTGTCTAAAGTCTGTTGCTGAGAAATATCCAAGAAAATCTCAAAATTTGCTACCAAACCTACTGGCATTTAAAATATATCCAGAGAACAATGATAAGAAGTCTCCTTTTGGAGAAAAAATGGAATTCTAGATAGGTCTTTTTCCTTTTGTAATCTATCATGACTATTTATATTTAAAAGAAAAAAACATGTAATATATGCCAGAAAGATGCAATCCACTATAACAATTATTCAAAGCACTCCTTAAATGACAGGGGCCAAAAAATAGGTCACTCAAACTTTATAAATTTTCAGCACATAGACAACACTTAGGGAATTTTACAAATTAGAATGATTGAATTTAAAATCTATCTTTCCAACATACATACCAGGACCTGTGATACAACTTGAGCACAGGGAAGCTTTAAAATCTATCTTTCCAACATACATACCAGGACCTGTGATACAACTTGAGCACAGGGAAACTTTTAATGACCTCCACACAGCACAAAAGAAAAATTATATTTAAAGAAAAAATATGGAATATATGCAAGAACAAGATACAATCTTAGAAATAGAACTCTTGAAGGCCTGTTATTGTTGCCAATAAATTTCTTGTAATTCTTTGACTTAGACAAAGAACCCTTTTTTTGCCCAAAGATCAAGGCTGCAGTTATTCTGGATTATAATGTTATAATGTATAATGTCTGCTTTTTACAAAAAAAAAAAATGTGTGGGTTCTAGAACAACCTGTACGATTTTTGTGCCATTTCTTCTCATTCTTTGTGAAATCTAGTTGGAACATGACTATTATGTCTGTATTTGGCATCAGTTAAGAATGGTTTTTAACATTAAATTTTATCTTAATTGGTTATGTTCACTATCTCAGTCTATAGATATTTAATATTCTGTGAACTACCTAAAACATTGCTTCATGTAATAAAAAAAGAAGTGCAACAAATTGCATAATAAATACTTAATTTAGTTCATATATGCAAAAATTCTTATGGTTCTCATCAAATTTTAAAATTCTGTATGATATTGCTCAAACTGGTGTGTCATAGATAATCACATCAAAGTGAATTGTGCATCTAAATGTAAAATATTAATGGTGCAAGTGATGATTACAAAGAAAATCTTCAAAGAAATGTTTGCACCTCTGTATTGATTATTGATGATGTATTGAATGATGTAAATATTTTGTTTGACTAATTTTTAACATCCAAATTAAGATCCCACCATCCTGTGTTTAATTGACATTTGAAATTTATGAGAAGATGATATTGGAAAATTTTTGATTTAACCAATAAATTGAAATTCAGAAAATTTATGGGAAGATAAGTTTTTTGAAATTTTCACATAAACTCTCCATTTTCTATAAAAAATATATATATAAGTGAAATATTTTATTTATAAGATATATTGGGTTAAAGTATTTAAAGTAAATAATTTGGACATATGACAAGGCTTTTGACACAGAGCCAGACCATAAACACATAAATAGTGGTCAGTAAGATAGGGTGGTCAGTTTAAAAGGTATCAACAAAGTCTTTTTGTTTGTTATTGTTTAGTGACTGTGTCATGTAATGGACTGAATAATTAACTTCATTAAATGGTCACTAGCCATATATCTTCTTGTTTGGATGCATTTCAAATTTGTGTCAAACTTCTGGTGAAAATGGTTTCTTCATCAGGAGATTCTTCAAAATCAGTCAGAATTACATGCAAGAAATGTTTTAGTTGTTTTTCTTGATAATTAGGTCATCAGCTAGCTATTTTTTAACAAGTATTTTTGGTTATTTTTAATGAAAGTTAGGTCCTGGTTATTAATCACTGTAACTCCTCTAGTTTTCTCAAGCTAAATTCAACCATGAGCTTCTTGCAACATATGCTTTTGATTGTTGGTCCTGGATATCATAAGCTACATTTCCAACAACACATGCTTTTGGTTGTTTTTCAGATGATCTTAAGCCAAAATCCACCATAAGTTTCCTAAAACATATCCTTTATGTTGTTTGTCCTCATTATTTAAAGTCAAAATCAGCCCTTGATTTCTTACATGAGATTTTGGTTGTTTGTCCTGGTTGTGCTAGCCAAAATCGGCTAGTAATTTCTTACAACACCTGCTTTTGATTGTTTGTTCTTGTTTCAGTTTCCTAAAACATCTCAGTTTGAGGATTTCTACAACTTTCTTCTCAACTCAATAACTGACCAATCACATGACAGCATTTTCAATATTGAGGGAATACTCAAGGACTCAATTTGAGATGTTTCAGGAAACTGAAGTCTCGTCATCTTAAGTCAAAGTCAGCCATTTATTTCTTACAACATGTTTTTGGATATTGGTTCTGGTCATCTTAAGCTAAAAATCAGCAATTTCTTACAACTCCGGTTTTGGTATTGTCCTATTGTCTTAAGCCAAAATCAGCCATCAATTTCTTACAACACATGCTATAATTTGGTTGTTGGTCCTGGTTATATAAAGCCAAAATCAGCCATCACTTTCTTACAACACATGCTTCCTGATTATCTTGATAGAAGATAAGACCAATTTCTTACAACGCATGCTATAATTTGGTTGTTGGTCCTGGTTATATAAAGCCAAAATCAGCCATCACTTTCTTACAACAGGTGCTTTTGGTTGTTTGTCCTGGTTATCTTAGTTAAAATCAGCTTGTAATTTCTTACAACAAATGTTTTGGTTGTTTACCATGATACAAATGTCCTGCCATAATCAGTCATGTATTTGCAGCAAACAAGTTGATTATTTTGAAAGATAGGTCCTGCTTATTAATAACCATTTCTTATAACAAGAAGTTTTGATTGTTTTTCCTGGTAACTTTGAGCCTAAATCAGCCAGCAAATGTTCTGCATGTTTATCATATTTGTTATTTTGTTGGTGTTATTTATTTGTACTCCTTAAGCTTTCAACATTTGATGTGGTGGTATGATAATTTGCTTATTCATTTGGTATTAAGAGATAATATATTACAGTGATTTTATTGAGATTTTTATATCACTTAATTCCAGGTGATATAATTTAAAGAAGCAGTGTGTTAGTGAATAAGGTTTAGAATGTTGGATGATTTTTTTCAGCTTTTATTGCTGGACTGAGTTAATATCTCAGGGTTTTATAGACCTCTTACAAGTTTATGGTATGAAAGTCAAGGGGTATTACTTGATGAAAAATTTTGTATTTGTCAGCATTGGCAATGAAAAAGCTATTTTTGAGTAATCTACATTTCATGTTGTTTGACCATTTTATTTATGGGGTTTGAAGTTGAGCCTTAAGGAGAGCGCAGGTAAAAGTCCTTAGAAATAATATATTTTCCTATATTGTCTGAATCAACTCTCTGAGATTTCTAGGCTGTCGTATATAACAGGAAGACATCATTGGCATTTCATGTCTGCAAATATATTGAATTTATTACAGATCAATGATTATCTTGAATTTCCAAGACTTCTAGATTATCAGAATAGTGCCTTCTAATGTGAAACAGGCATAAACCATGTCTGTACATATTTCTTCATTAAGGTCCATTAATCAGAAACTTTCATTGTATAACTTTAATCATCGATAATTGGGTAACTTTGATTAAATTTTGTGCTTGATCAGCTTTGTATATGTTTGCTTTTAGGTCCATTACTCAGAACCCTGGTGGTGTTTAATTACTGCAGTCTGACATCAGGACGTATGTTTCCATTATCAATGACTAGTCAGTTCTCAGACAGTACTGTTACTTTTTAGGAAATAAGGTCACTCAGACCCATGTTTTACTCCTCAGTGACTAGACAAATTTCCTTTTCTCAAAACCCAGTGATGTATTGTGTTATATTATTTCAGATTATATCAAGTTTGGTTAATTAATGTTATCGAGGTTCTGTTTCTCCAAAATTACATGATTGTGTCAGGGTGGGGCATTCATGATTTATGAATGTAAACACATTCTTCAGTCTCCACAATTTTTCCTTATACCTAACAAATAGTTGCATTATCTGTTATGATGTTAATTTTGAAATTCAAAAGACATGGTCTTTGCCTGTTGAGTTTAACTATAATGTAACATGTTTTTTCACAATATCTCTTTTTAGCTCATCCTGCCTGAAAGCTCTCATGAGCTTTTGCATTACTTTGTGTCCATCATTTTCTGTGGTGTTGTCTTGTTATTATTTCACATTTCAATCTACTCTGAAACCGCTAAGCCAATTTTTATGAAACTTTGAAGAAACATTTCATCAATGATTCTCAACCAAACTTTAGAATCATTTGCCAATTTGAATACAAACATGACAATCAGAGCCTGTTATGGGTTCTGATTGGCTGTATCTTTAAAAAATCCTCTGGGCACATGAGTGGTCTCCAGGACTTGACCCACAGAGCTGACCAAGCGCAAACCCCATGTGGCGGATAGGGGAGGCCCTCTTGTTGGGGGGCTGACAGGTTATAATATGAAAAGCCTGGCCATGGACCATAGTGGGTGACGTGTGTGGAGAGTGCCATGCTCCTTGAACGTAAAAGACCCCTTTTGTTGTTTTCGAAAAAGAGAAGGCTAATGCCGCTACAAAAGGCAAAATTTTCCGTCCCTACCCATGGTTCCCTTTTTCCAGTGGCAGTCGAAAACCGTTGCCCTGTGTGTCCATCCCACCCCTTTTTCGATATTGATAATTGTTTAACTTGTTCTTGTCCTGAATATGCATGAAGTATTTGCCACTGGACGTTAAGCAACCAAAAATCAACAATCACTCAATCGTAAGAAAACTGGTTTGAAAATTAAATTGTGTCACCTAAATGATCAGAGGATGGTCAAAATCCAAACTTGTAAATCTGGTATTACTCAAACATTCATGGTGGTCTCCATAACCCAACAGTTTGACAACAGAACCTTTGGAAAATTTTCTTAAAGATCTTTCTTTTGAAATTACCCTGCATATTGGAACAAAAATTAGGTCTTTTTATCAGATGACTTCACCTGCCAGAAAGCATGGATTTCACAGTTGAACTTTCATAGTTTGTATATACTTTATGAGAAATAGAATTATTGGTTACAATTTTGTAAAATATTATAGATATGTAGAAAGATAATTAGAGAGACAAGACCTACATGTTATTAAACAGCGATTTAAATCTAAAATTTTGGCCAAATATTAGGCTTACTATTCCTACTTTTTTCTAGTTAGTTTACTTTGTAGTTTAAAGTAGCTAAAAATTCCAGTTAGCGAGTTAATAATTATCTGGTCAAGTCTGAAGACATGTATTCATTAATATTAATGGTGCTATCTATTGGTCAGAGAAGTTTGATTTTTTTAAGTCTTAAGGTTTTGTCCTAAAGCATAAGATCAATACAGAATAATAAATCCTGTAGATAAATATGATAGTCTTTATCAATAATTTAGACCGCTTGGATTTGTCGAAGGGATTAAATTACAAATATTCTCCAATACAAATGTCCGTGGTTTTTACATTTGTTTGTTTTAGTAATTCTAAGTAGCAATAAGGTCATCATATTGAAGACATGTTTCTTCACAGGCAAATTTTCCAAACAAATCACATACAGTATTTGCCCTTTTAAATGCCCAATTATATGTCAGAATCCAAAATTCAGAGAGCTATCCTACAGCCAGCAAAAGTCTACTATCACTTGGTCAGTAGGCGTCTCATGGACAATCATGCCACATCTCCTATTTTTAGATTTTTCAAAATTTCATATGTCCTTGTTTAATAATATACAAATTGAAAAATAACCTTGGGATCTCCTAAGATGACTTGGAATCATGATTTTTCTTTTCCTGACACTAGCTGTTAAACATTTTTTGTAAGTTTTAAGATTTGGAATTGTTTTCTGTCAATCGTTTAGATCAATAGTGGCACTTAATTGCCTTTTGCATTTAATTTAGAAAAATGTGGGGATTATACATGTATTGACATAAAAAACAAGCAATGTATTTGTCAGTGTGTAAAAAAGTGGAACATAAAAAAATGACATTTTTACTAGTTTCTGAATTGAATTTTCCAATTTATAAAATAACCATCTGTTTAGGCAATATGAGGACCCTCTAGAATATTGAACTATTAAAATCAGGACAATGTCATTTTTGAAGGTATGTTAGATAAGCATTTTATCTTTCTGTCTTTTATTCTAAATGATGTGTGTATAGATACAGGTTCAAGTTACCGTTGCAAGTACCTGAACAGGGCTTTAATTGGTGTTAAGTGCTCACATTTCTTGCTGTCTTTGGATAAAAGGATTTGGAAATCTTTGCCCTATTATTTCAAGAAGAACAATATATTTTTTTAATTCCATTTTGAAAACATTTCTCCATTTATTTTACTAAACTCCATTTTTTTGCATTATTTTTCCAATGTCCATGATTTAAACACAATCTTCAATTCTGACATAAAATTGTTATGAAGATAAATGGACAGCTTTGACGTCATATGTTTAATTTTCTGTTTAGATTGAAAGTAGTTAAAAAACATTCCTTTTTCAACTAAAAAGGAGATTCTTTTTTTTAAATCAGATAATTCTGGGTTTAACAGTCAATTTTTATGAAAATTGGCAAGAAGTTGCCTCCACAAGTTTTGAATATAAATTATGGTTTTACATAGAATACAATGTATATAGGAATGTTTTTCCCAGAATTCCCAAAAATTTAATCCAGAAGAGTGTATAATTGTCTCTGGGAAGCGGGTTGGGCCCCCTGCAGTTTTTGGGTAGGGGTATGACACTAAGGTCCTAAATCCCTATCCTTTTTATATATTTCCACATTTTAAAATACGATTTCATATATAAAATGGAAAAAACATAACCCAAACACATACTGTGAGATAAAAAAAGTCATACCCTCCTTTATTTAAATGCATGTGCCTGTACGACAAAGTTATTATTTTATATTTAGCTTTGTCTTTATGTTTTCTCTGTAACTGATTATTAACCTCTTTTAATGATCTTATATTTCAATATGAATTTAATACCCTATCATATAAACCATTTTGAAAATGTTACCTATTGAGGCAGAACAGCCCTAGTGTCCCCTCTACCCCTGGGGTAATTGTTAGCTGGTATACAACAGTTGTACTGTAAAACATTTGACTAGTTTCTAAACAGCTTTGAAGTAGGATCTTGTATACAATTATTTCTTTAAGAGGCAATATATATGTTTCTTTAATGTTTTATGGTATAATTTTGTCTGAAGTGTGTAAATTTTAGTGACAGAATAATCAGCACTTGGATTAAATATTTGAAACAAAAAAGACATGTAAATTTTACTGACATGATATAATCGGCACTCGGGTAAGACTTGTGTTTCACATGGATATTATGATGTGTCAGGTTTAATGACATATTCTACAACCTTCGATCAAACATGTACACATGTAAATACAAATTGTTGGTTCCCTTTCAGATCTTATATAATATGTAGTTTACTTTATTGATTGGGAGTTGTATTGTCAGGACTTGCAGGGTATAATGTGCTTTGTCAAGCGTCAATTGAGATGTTTAGATAATTAGAACAATTTGGACAAAGTTTTTGTAGATAAGATGTTTATCCCAGGGCTTACCTACTTGGTAGATTGTTATTTTGGTCAATAAGTTATACTCAACAGCATGATATGTTTGTTGATATTGTATATTGAAGAGAAGTCAAACACACCATATTTCTCTATGTCATCAAGTTCACTATAAATTATAACATTCACCCGTTATAATAACTTATATACTAGTCAAAAAAAGAAACGTTACACTGATTTCATGTTGAATAATTTATCAGATAACACACTTATTTGATC
>JAULBM010297909.1:0-15077 GCA_032357055.1 Geukensia granosissima | reverse complement strand
CTACAAGCTATATGCAACCATTCTATAATAAAATTAAAAGCCTGCCTTCAAAAATGAAGGAGGAGTTCACGTCACAAGAAAGTGTGACGGACGGACGGACAGACAGATGGACAGACGGACAGACGGGGGTAACGACAATATCCCCGAACTTTCATTCGAAAGTGCGGGGATAATTATCTGGGGAAATAGCGGTATGTAGTGACTTTTGTCAGGATATAAAATGTAAGTTTTTTTTATGCTCATGACAAACTATGATATTACCATATAAGGAGTATAAAGAAGTTTGGTACATATAATTTTGAAGACCTGGATAAGCAAGTATATCTAGATCCTATAATGACCTGTATGTAAGTTAAATGAGAATTCATCAGCTTAATGCTGCCTGTTTCTAAAAATATCATTCTATCATTCAAACAACAGCCTCTCTACATATGCACACTGTTTACAAGGACTTTTTTTTAAAAATTAGTTCATGTAATATTTTAAAGTGTCACATTCTGCAAATTAGAAAATTGGTGAACAAAGTCAATTGCTCTCTTGTGTATCATAGGAGATGACAACATGATTTACTGGCAAGACACAGTTTTATCAAGAAAAAACATAAACGATACTAATAAATTCTTTATCAAAACAAACAATAACTGAAATTTGGTCTACAATGAATTCAAACATAAAAGAAAGATATGGATCAAAAGTCAAGAGACTGTGCCATATCTCAGTAGTGTTTAAAATCTACAGATTTCCATGTTAATATGTTTACTTACTAATACTGATAATTTTTACAGTTAACCTTAAGTAAATCAGATCAATTTTGTTTAAATTAAATGCAATGTCCATGAATAATTTTAACAAGCTTCTACTGCCAAGCTAAAAAATGATTTCAACTGTATATTTCTGTGAAATTTCACGAAAAATTCTAGGAGACTTATGGCCTGTTCAAACTAGGCTTAACTTAATTAGGATCAACTTAAACCAGTTTACAGGTAACCTGTTGCGTTCACACTAATGTTGGGGTTGTGACTTAACTGAATGTGGATTAAAATTGAAACACAGAAGTCAAAATACTACAAGCAATGTTACAAATTTACAAATGTGAAATCAAATTTAATCCACATTTGCGTACAATACAGTTTGATTTGGATTAACTTAATCCAGATTAAATTAACTCAGATTGGGTTAATCTGGAGTAAATAAAACCTAGTGTGAATGCAAAGTAACTTAATCACCAATTTAACTTTTGTAGTGTGAACAAGACCTTATTGTCTGCATTCTCCACTTCATATAATTGCATTGAACATACCATTAGTTATCTTTTGTGATGTCTGGAATCAGAAATACATTTTGTACCTAGTGAATATTGGCAGTAAAATAACCAAACATTCTAAATAAAGTTGAAAGTTTTAACTATCAAAACCTAAGCATCAAACTTATTTCAGAGGGTTCTATCAGGGATTTTACTGTAAAAACACCCAATAAAATTACCCTCTTTGGAATTAAAATTGCTTATTATTGTTGTATTGAATATAACTTTATGGAAAACAAAATAAATGCTAAGATAAGGCAAACAAAGAGGAATTTAAGAAAAACCATATATATAATAGTATGACCCATAACAAAAGTCTTATTATCTGAAAACTAGGAAGCCAATAGTTGAAGTATGACAGAGGAGTAGAAATTGACTTGGTTGATACATACATTTAATAAATAATGATATATACATGTAAGAAGCTGCCAAATATTGTCAACAACAAAAAATAATCCACAAATTTTACAAAGCACCTAACATATGGCAGATTTTAAAAGAAAACAATTTAAAGCATTCAATGTTACCATAAATTCTCACATATAAGTTCATCCTTGTATAAGTCTGGGATTAGCTTTTAGCTTGAGAATAAAGGTTTTTGTAATAGTGGGTAAGGAACTGATCAAAAAAGAGAAGAACTAACTTTTTTGGCAACTCACCCTGACATCAGTATAAAATATTTACAATTATCCGACAAAATTATTTAATTTGAAAAAATTTTTACCTGAAAGTCAACCAATAGTATAAAACAAGTGCCTATGACCACATGTTCTTGCAGTACAAACTGTTTCAGGAGAAAAGTCAGACCCCTTCTAGAGAAAGGTTTTCAGCTCCAAAACCGTAGTTATGTGTGAGTACTTATAGTAACTATTACATGAATTGCAATGTATATTTCTTATTCATGACTAGCTGGAATGCTGTTACATGGGCAGTTTATCATAAAGGAAGACATCTAAATGCTTAATTTTTAGAAGCACTGCTTTTAAGTATTTTTTTGTATATAAAATGCAAATGTAAAGCATATTTTGTATAAGAGTTGTTTGATATATATATATACTCAGGAAATACCCTTTCAAAATGTGGTTACCCCTAAAAAGTCCTATGTTTCATTCCATTAGAAATGCATTGGCAGAAAATCCATTTCAAAGTGCTGTCTGTGGATGCTATGTATGCTAAAACAGAACCTCCCATATTTTCTGATAATAAACATACCACTTATGATATTATTAAAAAATTAACATTATTGACCTCACTAGTTCTAATTCAAAAATGTAAATAACACATTTATCAGATACTTTGTTTAACTGCTTGTTAAGTTGTAAGGGTTCCTGCCATTATCCTAGCTGTAAGTCTACAGAGTAGTTGTTCATACACACTATAATGAATTTACAATAAATGGATATGGAACATGTACAGTGGTTTAACAAGTGAATAACAATAAATATTGCAGCCATTAATCTGATTCTGATGAGGTATCTAATTCCTTTAAAATTAGTAATATATTGTCGAGTCCGTGTAGGTATCCATCTTCATGATTGCCTTCTACCCACGGTGATCGATGATCTATGGTAATATTGGATGGTATTGGTTCAGTTTTACCAAAGTCTATCATCCATACATTTGCATTGTTTGACTTGTCATGAACAAACAACAGAGAACTTCCAATAAGCTGTAAAAAAGATATTGTTTAATTAAGCATCTAAAAAAAATTTAAAGGTTCCCGTTGTTACAAATAACATTTCAACGTGACAGAATTAAACTTAATAAATTTTTGTTGTTGTGTGTATATATGTGTGCTAGTTTCAATCAGAAAATGTTATATGTAAATCACAACTGTTTACTATGAAATGAATTATTAACTATTTCATGTTAAACAATTTGCAGTTATATAAAAAAATCTACTTTAAATTCAATGGTTTGTATATATTTCTGTGGGTGTATGCAGCTTTTATTTTATATTAATTTTTGATGGCTTTAAGTGAAAGTTATATTTATTTCCATGTATTTTTGTCCAGTGTAAATGACTTTTACATGGTTTGTGACTTGTATTTAAAAGAAAGAATATGGAATATGTCATCTAACATACGATTATAAGAAATATTCAAAAGCTAAATATAATTATAACATTTCATGGGTTTTGAAAACTATTTCATACTAAAACTAATGATTTCATCATTTAATTTGGTTTTTTTTTATTTTAAAGACCAGAAATTGCTTGATTTTTATATTATTTTTTTGCTGTTTTTGAAATAGTTTTTTTATGGAATATATTAAGGAATTTATTTTAAAAATCTTGAATACTGTAATTTTAACAGTTTAATACACTTCATATCAAATTCACATTTTGGTAGAATGACTTTATTATAATTGGAACACCCAAATTAATGATATCTCCCATATTTACTCCCACAGTTTGAGGATATGGTCAGTATTTTATGTGTATATCTCAGCATAAGATCAGTAGAATATGTCCACAGTCTGAGTATATAATGTATGCTTTTAAAGCATATGTACTAATCTGTCTGAACCACAAACCTCATGGTTCTTGAAAAACTCGGAAGATTCCTGCGTAGCTTGGATTGCTTTCAATCTTCTTATATACTTTCCCTGTAAGAAAAATATCATAAGCCTGAGTTATTAACCTGTTCCTAAGTGAATTCTAGTGATGTAATATATGCATGTAATAAACTTTCATTTAAATACTTATTTCTTTTCATATATATTAAAACAGCTATATTTTTTTGAAACTTAATTTCTGAAAAGTAATTATACAGATCATCAGTATTTTAGTTCACATCCCCCCTCTTGGTGTAGTGCTTTTACACCTAAGACTTAGTTTAATATTAATCTACAATGTATTATTTTTCAGTAACTGTTACCATTAAATAATTGCAGACTTAATATTTTGTGCAACAAAGACCAAGGGGAACAAATCCTAATTTAAAATTAGACTGAGTCTTTTTAAATTTTGTAAACAATACTTGTCCAATTCCCACATCACCTTTCCTTATAACTGAAAACAATTTACAATTTTTCTCTAATATTTGTTTACCGGTAATTTTCACACCTCTTAACAATTATCTTTAACACATGCAAACAAAAAGTAATTCACTCTGGCACTATTAATTTGGGACAATTTGTGGAACTCAGTGTGAATGCTTTTGAATGTTAGAATTGGAATTCAATCAAAAACAAAATCTTTGATATTTCTAAAGCCATAATTATTCAATTCCAAATTTCTCAATAAGGTTAGAAAAGGTAACCTGACACCAGCTTTGCCAACACAGATGCCAACAACAGCATCATAACATAATATGACATTAATTTATTTCAGTGGTATAAATAAGGGAAGTGAGAAATTAATTGAAACTTACCAAAATAATCTGATTGTCACCAATGAACAGTGATAATGCATCTTTCACGTCACTTCTTGTTTTTGTTTTCTTAAAATTTTTATTTGATGCACCATCCATTTTCTGAAAAAAAAATATTACACAAATACATTTAGGTACTGGTTTAAATTTTTCCTGTGTGTGTTCATGGCAGACATATGAGCTGGAATTGTGAGTAGATTTCATAAGTTTTTTTCTGGCAAAATTCTTTAATAACAAGAGATTTTTATTTAAAAAATCAGGATGTTGTCATCATAATTCTAGTTCTTGGCTCTATAAAATTTAGATTTAATGTTTGTGTTTGGAAAGTAAAGATATGATGATCTATAAACTGTGATTTGGCCTTAAGGGACTTTTTTGCTTCATTCTGGTTTTATCCTGGTGATTATAAACAAGGAAATATATAAAGACTGAAGAACAATATAATTTTATATGGACTGGATATATTTAAACTGATTTATAGTAGCAATATACATACAAATAACATCAACTTTTTTTAATAAAAATTATTTTTTGTAAAATATGAACTTCATATGTTTACTTAAACAAAAATTGGTGCATGATAACCAATAATATTGCTTGTTTGAATGTTTATCATTGATAAAACTGATAAATCCTGTAAATGTATCAGTCAATGACACTGTTATGATAACTTTCTTGATGATGCCATTGTTCCTCAGAAGATAATTTCAGACAAGACCTTTGAAATATCAATTATTTTTTCTTATCAGCAATATCATTATCAACAACACATGACCACTTGCTGGTATTTTCCAGTAGCAGGGCTGTACATGCTCACCCACAACTTATACTGGAAATATCAGGGCTGTACATGCTCAACAACAACTTATACTGGAAATATCAGGGCTGTACATGCTCAACCACAACTTATACTGGAAATATCAGGGCTGTACATGCTCACCCACAACTTATACTGGAAATATCAGGGCTGTACATGCTCACCCATAAATTATACTGGAAATATAAGGCAACAAAATCAAAGTACAATTTACCAAACTGTTGATAATAATAATTACATCCACATGCCACTCATGCTAATTACTGTACTCATGACCACAACTTAATTTCCTTAACTTTGTATGTATTGTATTTATGTATAAAGGTATCATGATGAAAGTTCAGCACTGAGATTTGCAAATTCCACAGCAAAGTCATCTTAATTCCAGTGTCCGTAGATGACTCTGCCATGGCTGATATGAGCTTCCTCTCATGGCGGCCAAACCATGGAAATCTGATTGTGAGGCAATAAATTCTTGATGTGAAATTTATTCTGATGTTGCAATTAAGGCAATCAATGGCATATCATGAATGGCATGGGTGATGTAGTATGACACAGGATTACCCAACAACCTCTATGAAGGAGATTGTGAGATTTGAACACTTAAGGTATACCTTAATTCCTTCTATTCTGAAGCCTAACTCCACTGATGAACTCATCTCATCCCTCCACTGCATATATCGTGGTTTGATAACAGATTGTTGTTTATGTTCCTCTGGGGTAGGGGCATTAGGGTCAACTTCCACCATTTTCTGGTACATATCCTGTTAATAAATAAACTGATTCCTTACAACCAGGATATGGTAAATTGTCAAATTCACATTATGCATGTAATGGCAATATAGACCACATGTTTCTTGCATCTGTCCCAAGTCAGGAGTCAAGGTCATTGGTTGGACCACATGTTTCATGCATTTGCCCGAAGTCAGGAGTCAAGGTCATTGGTTGGACCACAGGTTTCATGCATCTGTCCCAAGTCAGGAGTCAAGGTCACTGGCTGTCTTTGTCTTTTACATTGTTTTTTGTATTGACATTGTGGCAAATTTGCTTAATTTTAGGTATAAGCATTTTTCATTTGTATAGGGCAATCTAGAGTTTAGAACAAGGAGTGGGATTCCACCTCCTGTTGAAGGTCGTGTGAGGACCTATAGATTAAACAATTTCCTCATTTTTTTACGAAGATAAACTATGGTTTCCTTGAAATTTACCTAATATGTTCCATTTTTATATATATTTGGCTTACATGGCTGAAAGAGTTTGTGGCTCACAATTTTATATAGATAATGGTGTAAGTACTAAAAAACACATTGTCAAGTAAAAGATTTAAATCTTTAATTTAAGTAATCTCTTTTGGAATGACAAACCCTTATATTAACAACATGTTTTTATTGAACTTATTGATTTGTTTTCATTTTCAACAAACAGATCCTTAAATCAATTCAAACTACAGTTGCTTAATTAGATTTTTTAGTAGGAACAAAATTGTTCTTTAAATACAAGAAAAATGATTTAATGAATAACCAGACACTCTGCAGAGCTGAGAATAGCTCATCTGGCAAAAGGTGACTTTTTTCTAAACTGTGAGCCATAATGGCAAATATTTATGCTAAACGAATGTCCATTCGGCATATAATTCACAAATTTAGTAAATGACTTATTTACGACCATTTCTGCAAAGTAACCAATCAATCCAGTTTGTGATTTCTGACAAGATATTTGTTAACTTGAACCAATCAGAACACATAAATGGAACAGGCAGTCATGTTGAATTTCTGATCACCACATAAAACACAAATCTGATAAAGGATCTCCAGCCAACTTCTGCCAAGTTCTGAGGGTTCAGAAAAGAAAATAAAAATGTGAAATTGTCATAGGGTCAATTCTTAAAGTATGTTGTGACATGGTGGCCATCTTGAATTTCCAATCAGCAAATGATTCACAAATTATGTACAGCATCATCTAAAAATCATTTCTGCAAAGTTACAATTCAGTTGACTTTGTGGTTTCTGAAAAGAAGAGTTTGAAATCAGGACCATTCAGAACACATAATTGACCCTAGTGGCCAAGTTGAGTTTCCTATCGACACCAAAATACACAAAACTGGTAAAGGACCACCTGCCTAACATTTTTTTCTGCCAAGTTTGGTTGAAATCAGTTTAGTGGTGTTAGAGAAGATGAAAATGTAAAAAGTTAACAGGCAAGGACCCCAATGCCGACAGATGAAAAGTGATGACAAATCTCACACGGCCTTATAGGCCAGGTATGCTAAGTTTGAATGTTTTCTGCATGTTTACCTTTCTAGGTTTGGGTTTCTCCCTGGCTTTGACTAATTCTTCCTCTAAATATGTTCTTGTTCCCATCTTTATGTCCATCACACAAGGAGATTCAAATTCACAGAGCAAATCTTGCAGCTGAAGGTATTCTATCAAAGGTTAAGGATCATTCCATACAACTTTTAATCTTTAAAGGGCATAGATTTTGACTGAATTATCCCATCTCTATAATATAAAAGCTAATCACAAAATTTGACAAAAACAGATTTACAGTTTAAACTTTATCCAGAAGATACAATGTTAGCCCTGAATTTAGCACAATTATCAATGAGTCAATATTTATATATGCTGGATAAATGTTTCAAACAACTTATCATGCATTCTGTTAGTTATTTTGTTCATTAAAAGTTCCTTTCAAAGATTCTTTCCCTTGTTGAAGACCTTGTGGAGACCCCTAGACTTCTCTCTGTTTTTCTCATGGTTCGAGTGCTGTCCGACATTAACCCCATATCTTTACATTTACATATTAATATCTTTATGCAAACAGTATTAGTCTATTAGAATATTTCTCTGTAACAAACTGATGCTTTGTAAACAAAGATCCATCATAAATGAGAATCAAAGATGAAACCCGCACTATTTGAAGTGCAGTGGTTTTTTTTTATTGTTTTGTTGTTTGCAATTCTCTGTTATGTTATTTGCTTCTTGAGTCAAATTATACCCTATGCAAGCAAATATCATACAACAGAAACTTTTTAACAAAATTTCCTTAAAGGAAGAGATACAAGCTTTACTGCACCTTTTCCTTTGAAAAGGAAGATATATGATAAGGATACGTTCTGTATTACGTGGTACTATTCCTCTGTAATCTGGTACATATGGTCGGAGAATATCTTTCATTAAACTGACAAAAGCTTTCTGTTCCCTGGGATCGTATTTCTTTAGAACAGCACCAGGATCACCAGCTTGAAAATTTCCTGCAAACACAGATTATTTTATTAATGTGGATTATACATAACAAACAGTATATACAGGGGTACAGGTAAGAAATAGTGTTGATCCTTTGTTGACACAGGAATCTGTATCGATTGTTACATTTTGGAGGTAAATTTGATTCTTTTTGCATAATGATTTTTTGCCTGAAGACAATCAATAGTTTTCTAAAAATATCATAAAAATAAATTTGCCTGATTTTCTAAATTTAGCAAACATAACACTATGAAGGTATCAATTGGTAAAATTAAATTGCTACCAATATAGAGGTTTAAGTGAAATTTGTATGAAAATAGTTGGTTTATAAATGTAGCAACCAATGCACATTGCAAACTCTTCACAATGTAAAATTATGACATATTACCAGAAGCTCTGATTGGGACAAATACAATGCAAAAAAACCCTGTTAAATTAAGCAATAAAATTTCTCATCTCTTGCAAAATTGCTTTCAACCTTTTGACTCCTTTTATATAAAGATCAGTTAAAACTTGGCAAAACTTTTGTTGCATTTTTTCTTAAGGAATAATTTGGAAAAAAAACCATCAAAATCGGATGAGAAATAAGAAAGTTTCCAAAATTAGGGCATGGTAACCCAGTACACCTGTATATCTCAATAACAGTAAGAGATGGGTCATGGCTCATGTGACTTGTTTAGATGGACTTATAAGCAGATTCTTTTTATATTTTAAGACATTAATTTAGATTGATATTGATTTTGGGTGGTCTAGCCCTACCTGTTAATTTGGTTTTTTTCTTTAGGCTTTTTGTGAAAGCCAACCAATCTACAAATGCCAAAGCCATGGACGCCTACAACAGCTCCACACCATAATATGACTGCAATTTTTGGTGATTATTTTTAAAAATGTAGAAGATACAGTAACAAGTGCACTGTGATGGAAGGACAAATGAAGACAATGACAGTATCTCTGGTTTTCAAAAGAAACTCCAGGAATAAGCATTAATTTCAGAAATCAATCTGTTGGTTTAATCTTTCTATTTTTCCCCTTAAAATTTATGTAAAATAAACTGCAATTTTACAATGGGTCAGTGTTAAGAAGCATTTCCAACCTTTTTGAGGTTAAAAATATTTGATATACACTCCTTTTGGGCACTATATGAAAATATTCAATCAATGACAATCTGCCTTTCATAATTTTATCAGGAGGTATTTAAGAACTTACATTAGGATGTTTTTCATATTTAAACGTTAAATTTTCAGTCGTCAGTGTGAAAAGAAAAGTTCAGCACAATTTTTAAAATTAACAAGTTAAACCTTTATAGATTAAAGGCAAGCCAGGTTTTAAAAGCAAATGATTTTGGCAAATTGAAATTTTTATTATTTAGTGTAAACATACAAGTTTAATGTTTTCATTAAAGTAATTAGAAGAAAAATATCAAAGTACTTTGTGAACAGACTCAAAATCAAAATCAAATTTTGTGTTAATTTTATTCATAGCGAAATTTCCATTTTCAAAAAAAGTAATAAAAGTCAATGAAATTCAAATTTTAAATCCCACTAAAATCTTATCAACTAAAATTTATTTGACATTTCAGGTGAAGTAAACATAAAACCTCATTTGTGACGTAAAATTCAAACTATTTACAGTTCAACTTATCTTTATAGCAGTTTGCACCCATATATCTTGTTGGATCTAATATTAGAAACAATGAAACAAATTAAACAATGTTTGTCTTAATGCTGCTAATTTTTAATGCTGATGAAATATATTATATTACATTCATTGCCTTGATAATCATAGAAAGTTAAATCTTTAAATTTGAAGCACCTTAAAGGGGAAACTAAACAGAGAACCATCTGAAGACTCTTCAACGGATCATACAAGGATCATCGTCGGATTGTGGGCAACAAAGTTAGAAAAAATTGTAACGAACTATCTAAGGACCACTCCCCCAATGTTTGGTTCTGTGGTCTCTGACAAGAAGATTTTTTAGTAAATTCCTCACTAGTTCCTTTGTTTAACCATGTTTAGTTGTGGTGGCTATCATAAATAACAGGCAGAAATGCTAGACACAGTTTGGGAAGAGGACCATTTCAGGACAATATTACCAAAATTATCTAATTTCATTCTAACAAGAAAATTTTTGCAGAAGTTTACATAGATCACTATATCACCAAGGTTACAATCTGACAAGAAGATGTCTAAGTTAATTTCCCATCCTCCTATGTTTAACTATGTTTGGTTGTTTGACCTTGTTAGGATGTGTGGCCATCTTGCATAACAGGTGAAGAAGCTGGAAATATTTATTACAGAGGACAACCTAAGGACCATTTCACAACAATTCAGTTTCAAGGAGGACTTGAAGGATTCTGAAAAAGATTTGTATAAAGTTTTGATGCCTTCCATTAGAAAAAGGGAAAAATAATACATTCAGTTGAAGTCTCATGCCTTCAGAAGGTTAAACTGCATTATAAATGTCTTTGGCTCTTAAAATATTTCTTATGATAACCTCCAAAATTGACTAGTAGTTTGACATAATAACAACAACAAGCAAATCTCTTAAGATAACAGTTAGTTGGTCATGATTTCTAATGAGACCTCCTCATGCAGATATTAAGTGATGATAGCATTTAATCTTCTACTTTTTGAGTTTTTTTTTCTCCCAATATGTATTGTCAAAGTGATAAAAACAAAGTTGTACAACATATCGATGAATTAAGGACTCCTCATTATGAAAGAGTTACCACCTTTTTTGCAGATATTTTTAAAGGTCTTCTGGGAATTCTGGATTAAGCTACTTTCTTAGTTCAGTTGACATTCACAAGTACTCCAGACCTGTCCTCTTTAGTCATTTTATTTGATAATTCTTCATTACTTGGAACTGATCTAAAATTTAATATAAAGTCTTAACCAGTTACCTTGATGACCAGCTAGTTGTATCCATGGATATCGGTGTTTCTTAAACTGTTGTATGAATGGAGACCAATGGACAATGTTTCTTATCTTTTTCCATGAACTTGACTGCAACAATAAATACAAAATTAAACAGTAAATTCATTGACCAAATAATGAAATAAATAGTTTATGATGTAATGAATGCTATTAAGCCATATATAAAGGTAACAATCAGGGAGGGTAACAATTTACAATGTTGGAAAGTAGTAAACTGTATCTTTCCAACATTAATTCCAGTACCCAAAAATAAAGAGGAGTACATGTAGCAAATACAAATTCACCAAATTTATTCGACATTGGTAAACGTGTATTTTTTAACAATTTTATCATTTCTTGCAGAGATGGAGTATGGTCTCCATATTTAAAAGAAAGAATATGGAATATATGCCAGAAAGACATGATCCACATTAAACATAAGTTAATAATGAATATTCAATGGCCAAATCTAACTGTGTGTTAAGTGCCTTTTTGGATTTACCTCCATCAAACATGCTTTATGTAATTTTATTTACATTTATGGACCAAATGAAATAAACAGTTAATGATGTAATGAAAACCAATAGGCCAAATAAAAAGATAACAATCAGCGAATTTTACAAATTACAATGTTAGAAAGATGATAACTGCATCTTTCCTATATACATGTACATTCCAGTAATCAAAAATAAATAAGAGCATACAAAGCCCAAGGAAGCTTCTCTTTTTTTAATTTAAACATTTGCACAAAGCCTTAACCTTTTACAATCAAATTATTTACATCAAGTAAAACATAAGTTACAAAAAGTAAAAAACATGTATACATACAATCTCAAATTAGATGTTTGAATTCAACACATTAAATATTTGCTTTGAAAGCATTTCTAAATATTGACACAATTTAACACCTTGAAGGCATATATAGACATAACAAACATTCTTTGTTATTCCAAACACAACAGTTCTTGTTTGGTTTTTACATTGTCACCTAGGCTGACAATTTACAGGTATATAAAAAGTAAGTAATGAGTATTTTATGGTACTTTCATGTACAGCCCACAATTTTGGTAGATCATCAATCAAGAGAAAGCTATAAAAAGAATGCAGTACTTTACCTTACTCCTTGTCAGATCTATTATTACAAACAAATAACAACCACAAAACACTTGTATAATTCCAAAATTAGTGAAGATCTTGTATGTAAATAGAACAGACAATGTCCAAAATGTTTTCCCAGCTCATAACTGACATGATGTGATGCAAAACTTCACACCAAACACTGTCCTATTGTTTGTATAATGAGAAGTATTATTCTTTATAATTTAAACCTGTTTTAATGCTAAAATACTACATGCATACACCACAAATAGTGTTAAATATACAGTCGTTTTAACAGAATATACATTTAATCATTTTCAGAATATTCAAATTGAAAAAATTTGATGATATAAATATGGTTAATATTTTCAATTTTTTTACTGGTACTGATAAAATAAAATCAAATACTGCCTGTGTCACCTTGTGTTGCTGGCTAAGTCTTGCTGATTATCAAGATGAAAAGCCTTATGTTCAGACTTTGGCAAACAAATTACATGCCAGTTTAATTTGACATCAAATTCATGCACTCATGATTATGCCATCACCAGTCGATGTAATGACATCACCAGTGTCAAAAATACAATGAAATGCACATGGGACACGATGAAAATGAAATTTTATGAAATAACATATTATGTGAGTGGTATATGCAAAAACAATAACAAGAGGAAGCAAAAGAAAACAGAAGGGCCAAACAAAAAGGGAAAAGTCAAGAGACACAGCAATCTGAACAGAACATGACACAAACAAAAGGGGAAAAGTCAAGAGACACAGCAATCTGAACAGAACATGACACATATTGTACATACAGTGTTGTATACAATTAAATAAATAAAATATACAACTATGAACCATGTGGATCCCACCAAAAAAACCAGGGGTGAACTCAGGTGGTCTGGAAGGGTAAGCAGTTCCTGTCTCTTTTAAAGATACCCAAGGCATTGTCCATTTTTCCAATCAGATAATAGTCATTTCAGGGTAAAGGGACATGTTATATGGGATCACAATACTCCAGGCCGAGAAAGCAAACAACCTGTTTTTATATTACTCCACAACTTAACAGACCAAATAATAAAATATAAGAATAATCTAAATCCATCCATTTTTTTATCTATATAAATAAAAAATATTCAGAGCCAGTTTTATTACACATTTTTTCACAGTTTTTTAACTGTGTTCCAACAACAGTTTAGAAAGCGACAACTGCTGCATCAGCGATCTTGTAAATTTTCAATTTTAAAGAGACTTTCTGCAAATATTGTCAACGATAATCTTGTTGATGTATGAAATCCACCCTTTCACATAATCATAAACACAGCTTGTGACAATAAACCACACCCTACATATTTGAAAACCACATGACTTTAATTTATTTTATAATATAATATTAAAATTAGAATGCAGAGCACGTATGTGACGTCCTTAGGTACGTCAGCTCTGACAATGGGTTGTTACTCGCTGAATACCCTCATTCATCAAAATCTCATCCATTATTCATAAAAAACGATGACTTTTTCATATATATCAAATATTCAACTTTAAAATCACACCTGATGATTTAAACACAACTTTGTTCACTAATAAAAAAGTCAGAATGAAATAACAAATGCATCATCAGCATCAATGGAAAACAAGCAACAAATGTAGGTCAAAGTGATCTGATTGTCTAGAACACAACAACCAATACAGAGATACCGATCTGAACATGAACATACACATGTATAATTTAAACTGATTCAGTCATACAGAAAATGTATTTCTAAATGACCAGTTTGCCATGCCGTGGAATGAATGGATTGATGGAGGATCAATCAGACCAATGGATGAAACACAATATCCACTACATTACCCTGTTTAATTCAAAGGGGACAATAAGGTATATATAACTTTGGCTGACTATCCTTAATTTGATCATTAAAAGCAACAAGTCAAGACACAGAAATGTCTCCCCTGTATACAACTCTTTGTAACAAACAAATGTCAATTGACAAGCTATAATTAGTTGGTGCTAACAATCAGGTCAGTGTCAGATAAATGAATCTGAATGAATTAGAACATCAGATATTGTTGACTTAACGTGTACTTGATGACAATTTGGACATTAGCACAAAAACCTGTCTTTAAAATCACTGGACAAAGAAAATGAGGTCAAAGACAAATGCCAAATGGCAGACTGAAAGGTACAACTAAGAATGAATAAGCACAATTATTGTTGACTTAACCTGTATTTATCAAGTTACTGAGAAACCAAACTTAGTATTGAGTCTTCCTCGGAAGACGTGTGTCGCCTGCTTGCTCTTTGGCAGTGCGGCAAAGAAAAAACAGAG
>JAULBM010297888.1:0-15078 GCA_032357055.1 Geukensia granosissima | reverse complement strand
GTCTCTGCTTCCTGCAGGACACCCGCCATGTAGCTCATGTCAAATCAGGTTAGAGGAAGTACATCAAGAGAACAGGTCCTCTTTCATTTGGGACACGGTTTTATCGTACCTGTCAACCAAATCATGATGACGGCAATAAAACTTTAAGAGGGATGACTGTAACTTAGGCACAACATTAAGTGACGAAATTACTCGATAAATGTGTTAAATCAATAAAAAAATTAAAAAAGGTACACACGCTGTAATTATTATGGAGATGATTACCTCTCGTTCCGTGTGGTTTGTATCTTTTTAAAATATAATGACCCACATGAAAACGACTTTTAGGTTCCATCAAATCTGTAAAGAAGAAATTAAAATACATTTAAAGTAAAAACTGGGTACATAAACACCGATATGTTGTTTTGAATATTCTTATCCATAATGGTGTTTGGTATTTTTTTTATTAAGAAAGTGGCTGTTTTGTTTTTTAATTGGAAAGTCATTCAAACTCTATATCCAGTTATGTTTCAAAATCATCTACCCATGTGATCAATAAAAAGAAGATAACTGATTTGCATTTAAAGCTTTGAGGATTTTAATCGTAGATTTAATTGTCGAAAATTTAGTTTACTCGGCGACGCGTAGCGGAGTCAGGAAAACTAACATTTGCGACAGTAAAATCAAGATTTTTGTCTAAAAGGCTAAAAATACAATACAGTTATTTTCTTATTAATATGTTTAAGAATACAAAACCAGTAGAAAAGAATTGTTGTCCACGTTTTCCGCTGATTAACGCCATAGAAACAACAAGACGTCACTTGAACGCTTCCATGTGAAATGTGAAATGTGAAGTACGGATTTTTTAGGCTTCATTTACGCTTCATATCTGGATAACATTTTTGTAAAAGATTTTTTGTCAGAAATATAAAATCTTTTTGGTAATTTATTACTTTTGACAAGCAATAAATCTATTGTTCCAACATGGCGGCAATATATTCGAGTTCATCTTGGATGCGGCAAATAGTTTGTGAATTGTACGTTGAATGTAAGCCAATCAAGAAAGGTGTTAAAAATATTGTATTAGAATATTACCTTTGCAATGCTTCTGTTCTTTTTCAACTCGTCTTTTGATTTTACCACGATCTTTTCTATTCTCTTTAGGAACTGGCATTGGATTTGCTTTCAAGCGTGGTGACGCTTAAAATGTATACATTTTGACTTATTTATGTATTTAACATATGAGCAAATCTAGGACATTATGAAGATTAGTGTATTCTTTTATGTATGGAAGCGATGCTTCTTCATCATTACAAAATATTGACAAAGCTTTGTTGAAGTGAACTTGTTTTTTGTTTGTTAACAAAAAAAGAGAATCTCTATTGATGGTCCTGTCATTGATTTTCTATTCTAATGATAAATTTCTAGGATATACAATTACACTATCTACAACGGTTACAAAATTGATTATCAAATCGGCTTTTTTTCTTTAGATATTCTTGATTGTATCGATGAAAAAATATAATATTTAGATAATGATCTAATGATATATTTCCTGCAATGTTTAAACTTAGCTAAAAGCTCATCATATCCTGCAACAACATTTGTAAAAATACCTAAATCATCAGTACGATCGCCGTCCTCAGTCCCCTGCCACCATTTAGGTTCATCTCCATGGTCATTTCTTTCGTGACATTCGTAGGAATACCCGCGTGCATTATCTTCATCGACCCCATCGTGATATGAATTTTCATAATCATATTCATTGTAATATCCGTAGGTATTATCTTCATCGAAATCGTGAAAATATCCAAATGCGTTCTCATCATCAGATCTGTCGTAGTATCCATGTGTGTTGTTTTCGTCAGGTCTACTGTGATATCCATAATCGTTATCTTGGTCATACCCACTGCAATGTCCAAACAGACGATCGTCGTCAGGTTCAATCTGATATCTATAGGTATCATCAACTTCAGGCTCATTATATCCATGTGGGTTGTTTTCGTCATGTCTACTGTGATATCTATAATCGTTATCTTGGTCATACCCACTGCAGTCTCCAAACAGACGATCGTCGTCAGGTCCAATGTGGTATCTATATGTATCAACTTCATGCTCATTATATCTATAGCCATCATTTTCATCATGCCCATGCCACTCATACGAATTGTTGTAGGGCTCGTTGTGAAATTCATGAAAAGTATCTTCCTGATAAGAAGAAACATATCCACACGCACTGTCATCATAAGATTCATTTTCATATCCATGAGCATAGTTTTCATCAGAGTTATGTTGATATTCACAAAAATCTTCATTATTGTCATACTGATATTTATCTAGAATAAAAATATGGCCTTAGTAAATTATATTTATGACAATGATGTTTGAATAAAATATCACATCTTTGAGTAATCCAAATGACTGAGTGCGATAAAAGTTATCTTAAAAGGAGATGTGACATGATTGGCCATGAGGCAGATAACTACCAAAATGACAGTAGAATTTAAACTTCTACAGGTCCCACTATGTTCTTTTAAATACTCAATGCATTATAAATGAATGGAAAAATACATTTTGGTCGTCAAAATTACCAATTCTTTTCAAAATAACGGTGTGAATTTCGGAAATTTTCATATATAATGAAATTCCAAATAAAGCTTCATTTATAAGACAAGTTTTGGTTTCTAAAACACAGCAGACGTGAGAACAATCTTAATTTTAAATGTTTCATGCATGATGACATTATACAAAATAAAGAAAAAATGTGACAGTGCTCATATTTGCGCGAAGTTTTTCTCGAACCCATAATTGTCACACAACCCTACAGAGAAACCACAATTCAAACATCGAACAGTCGACTTTAAGCCTTGGATTCGAGACTTAATTATCTTATAGGCACTAAATTTTTGAAATTAACATAAAATTTGCAGGTCAAACAAGGCTCTTATGGAGCTTTTTCTTTTGCATGTGAAATACAGCTTGATATCGTAATATTATGCAGATTGATTTAAGGACTTGATATCAAGTTTTCAAAGTTTTGTAACTTTTACATAGAACATTATTTCAGAGATTATTAATATGTACTGTTACAAAATGATCGGATATAACGACAAGATTTTAATAGGCAAAATTAAAAATTCTGACAAATTCCTTGATAGCGTACTGATTTGTATCTTTCGTTTTGCACTGTTGGCCATAGTCCTGTTTCTCCTTCGACTGAACAATTTCAGTCTACCCTTTTATTGTCTTTCTAAAACAATGCTAACAGATACTACAGTTGAAATTTGATACTTTTAAAGCATTATAATTACGTACATTTATAAACAAAATTACCAATGTCGAATTAATACGGAAAATTTTGGGTATGCTATATGTACGTTTCAATGAGTAACTTCTTACAGACCATCTTAAGAAATTGATACATCAGTGTTTTGTTTTACAAAATGGAAATCCAAGATAAAAAGATGTCTTACTTTGTTAAAGACCACACACCGTTTGTGCTAATAAATACAGTAAAGGTGATATTGTCAAAATGTGGACTTTCTGATTGAAAACATTTTTGTAGAATTTGGTGGTCGTGTTTTTCAACAGACAGTTAGCATTCCAACGGGCACAAATTGTGCGCACCTACTAGCCGACTTGTTTTTGAACTCGTATGAAGCAAAATGCATTCAGGGACTCCTGCGAAATAACAAAAAGAAATTGGCCAGATCGTTTAATTTTACTTTCGCTATATCGATGATGTTTTGTCATTGAATAATCCTACGTTCAGTGAACATCTCGACCAAATATATCCCAACGAACTAGAAAATAAGGAGACCACAAACTAAAAAAAAATCTGCTTCATGCCTAGATTTATTCCTCGAAATTGACCAAGAGAGAAAATTAAGACAAACGTGATGACTTCAACTTTTCTATTGTAAACATCCCATATTAATGTGGCAATGTTGCTGCTTCCTGCCTATGAGGTTTATGTTTCACAGTGGATTCGATACTCTCGTGTGCCAGTTCCAAGTATCAGGATATTCTGAAGAGAGCATTGCTGTTGTCGCATAAATTACTACAACAAGGATATATCCGATCAAAGTTGAACTCGTCCCTCCTAATTAAGTTCACTAATTGGTTGATCCATAGAGTATCAGTGTATCTACACTTTTTATGGACATGTTACTGGTAATACAAAAATAAGTTGACCTCCTCTCATATTGACGTAAACCCGGATTTCAGATTAAGGATTCCACGACGGCTGTTGCGCGCAAGACAGGGAATTTTTATCCTTCCGGAGCACCTTATCCAACTCCTGGTTTGTAAAGGAGTTCGATGATTCCAAGTTTTTGTTCCTTTTGTTTGCGTTTTATCTTTTGGTTTGTTTTAGATTTGTCTTGTCTCTTTGGACTATGCACATTTGATCTCTTGCATGGGTATTCAACAATGGTCTCATCTGTAGCATTAGAACCGAAACATGGATTTAAAGTCAAAGATTCAAACAAGCACAAGAAGCACTCGCATCCGAACAAACCGAAAAAGGGAGCCGACGGCAGGGACAAGTACTTAGTGCAAAACGTTTTGAAGCCTTTCCGTATTTTCAGAATTTTAGCAAATGCAGCAAATTCCTGTAAAACATTGTTTGAGATATTTTATGACAACATGACAGACAACTGAGCTGGTGAATAACTAAGGGATATGATCCACTAGCAGAGGCCTCGACCCAGTATATAACCGTTATTTTTTTCAAAATAAAACATTGGTCATATCTGTACTGTTATTTGATATTATTATAAAAGTTTAAGCTAGTAAGTAAAGTGTCAAAACGGAATTATAGTTTCGATTTTCCTTTTAAAATGGTGATTTGCAATCAATCGATTTCAACAAACTTTACCTTGCATTAACCACATAGTTATTCAAAAAGATAAAAGGCCATAGACTTTAAAATATTTAAAAAATCTAAAGTCGTTAAGAAGTAACATCTGAATTGTAAAACATGATGTTTCTCGCAAAAAGTTGATGTAGGATCGTACTGAACGACGAAATCGCCCAATTCAAAACGAACGTGCATTTTAAATGAAAAAACCCTATACTAAAATTTTTGTAAAGGGATACAACATTTAAAAGGAAAAACATTTTTAACGAAATAAAGACAATCAAATGGACACCACTACTGAAGCATAGAACTTGCGGTGGAATTAATCTTTTTTACTTCAAGTTAACTGAATACACAAAGAAGTTTTAGAATTAATGCAATATTCATACCAGGAAGCACCCAATTTATCTAGAAATGTATTGAACAAAAATAAGTCGCGAGAGAATGTCCGAATAAAAGAAATACGGCAATTTTTTTGAATTACTTTATCTACGTCAAACTTGGCGCTCCTGCAAAAACAGAGATGGCCAACCCCCAATGTTATATCCACGTAGGGAAATTCAGGGGTAGATAATTGTATGTTTAACACTATTGCACAATGTAAAACATGAACCGGTAACCTTGGAATAATTCTTATTTCTCATTTATAATTCAAAGGCGTAAACGCGAAAGAATTTAATTAGCCCGAAGATCGCACTCCACAAAAGCTTGGCATATTTAAAGTATACTACTCACTTAATGTATCTACACTTCCGCCTAATTCCTTACTGTCCGAAAGACTAAGGTTTGCTAACTGATTTATTGGATAAAAGTCATCAAGTGGTTGTAATGATCGCCTTTCAACATTTTCAGGAGACAGGGCCTCACAAAGTTTATCATCGATATTATGTTTTTCTCCATATTCTATTTCGTCAATCCAATCTATAATTAAAAAAAAAACAATTTAAAAACAAAAAAGATCTTGTTGCCATTCTGTTCTGACCAAAATCTATACAAGTATTTATTCATTTTATAAAAAAAATCGAAGATACCAAAAGTCAGACAAGACTGTGTACATAAAACAAATATCAGGATAAAAACACGATACAAAAACTAAAGCGTGACTTACGCAAACCGTATGATAAAGAGGGCGAGATCAGGTGCTTTTGAAGAGTCTATACCTACGGCTCTACTAGTGATATCATCGTGTTTTCGATTGTGGTATACTGTTAAACCCAGTAATAATGTATAAATAATAATGTGGTAATATGATAATGTGGTCGCGTATTCACGATTTGTTGATTTCTCTTGTCTCACCCTTAAACATAACGATGCTTTGAATCATTGGTAAAAATGTATATCAATTATCTTACTTTGCAGTCAGGAGTACTACCATATTATATGAAAAGAGGTCACGAAAGGTCTTATTGCTGTAAAGCTTTTGATATTTGTCTGGTGGAAAATCAGAGCATAATTTTGAAGGTTTTAATATAATCCCAATGTTTCATCAAGTTTCTATGCTTGGATTTTTTTCCAGCAGCCAAAGGAAGTTTTCTCAACTTAAACATTAGAATAAGATATTTGCAAAATATGTTTAAATCTTTTGAAAAAAAATTCAATAAATAACTGATGGTTAAAATTTGTCTAAAAATTAAAATTGGATCTTTCTTTATTTCTAATTTTATTAGTATACGCAAATTTAGGACTTTTTGGTAATATTCTTGACTGCTTAAGACATAGCTGAAATCGAAAGTTAGAAATACATGCAAAGAAGGAAAAAACTCCATCCCCATCCACGGATAAAGAAGGTAATGACTGATGGAAAACATTATTTAATATAAAATATTACAAAGACAAGGAGAACTGAAATCCCCTATCAAATAAACCGGATGTGAGCTAAGGTGTTCCAGAAGGGTAGGCAGCTTCTGAAATCCACGATTCAAATTTATAGCTGCACGTTAGAAAATGTTAATAAATGTTGTCTTCATACGTGAGAAATATCTATATCTATTCATAAACATTATTGCGAAGCTGACATTTGTTCTCAAAATGCTTACAATCACAGGGATACAACAAGATTTTTATGGTAAATTTGAAACTGGCAAAATATGAATTGTGTTAATGTTTTATCATTTTGTTATGATTAATAGAATACACAATGAATTGTGTTTTACTTTATCAGGTTTTTTTTGAATTGCTAAAATTGTATGCAGAATTTCGACACAAAATCATGTCGTGAATTTTTTTTTATAATTTGTATAAATACACATTTTGCCTTTTTTATTTCTTCTAAAAAAGTACATGTTTATAACTTGATTGATTAATCTTTACTCATTAGCTTCAAACCAACAAACCAAATTGCAGATAGATACAATAAAAAAGAGATAATAATACACGAAACCAAAACAAAATGCAATCCACCATATAACAATTCAACACAATGAGAATACACTTTCACAAGACTATACATAGGCTAGGTAGCTAGATCTAGCACATGCTTTAACACATGAAACATGATGGAATAAAACTGTACCCGAACTTCCCTTTACCTATCTAGACAAAATGTCGATCAGTAAGACAGACAATGAAAGCCCTGCACAGTACTATTAACTATTAACATAGTGACCATCGACGTTAAAGAAATAAGTTGTTCTTGCTGCAAAGATTAAAAAGATTTTTTACGACAAACATCAATTCAAACAAGATTAATCAAAGTTTCAATCAATCAGATTACCAAATCTTTTTTCATAAAGTTGTGTGGGGAAGTTGTATAAAAGTGTTTGAAATGCATGTAACTGTCGACTGAGGTTACTTTGTGATCAACTGCATTAAGTTTATTTTGAACTTCGGTAGAATTTTTGATACTCTAGAAACAATAATCATTTATGTTTTTATACTTTGTTATAGTATTGAATGATAAATAGTAATTGAATCATGTCTTGAGACAATGTCGAGTCTTTAAACAAAAAATTACCATATAATTACATGACCTGCTTAAAGACACGTTTGGAGATGTTTCAAGATGGTGATATTCTTCACCATGACGTTTTTTAAAAATAATCAATGCCCTTTTCGGATTTAAAACAAATGGTTGTGTGTACTTGGTAGACATTGATATGAAGCAGTAAATATATGGTAAAGTATGTATTAAGGGTGGAAATCTTCTTGAAAGGCAACAAGAATAAAGAAGAATGATATATCATTTAAAATGTATTTCAAGTATTTTGTTTTACTTGGTTTACTTACGAATTCGACTAGCTAATTCAGTGTTTCGAGTTTTCTGTAGAAGATCATATTCATCTACCCAATGATAATCTACAAACGAATATATCAGTAGTAATAATTAATTTAATATCATATCTACATATTTTAGCTAATTTGAAAATATTCTTTATTAATATGTTATTTCAACCCGGAATTGAAGAAAAGAAAATATTTCACAACATAGCTTTACAAAAAAAAACAGATACATGTAGCTATAACATATAACATTATATTTGAATTAAAATTTATTCAAAATATTGATGTGAATCCTAAATTGATTAAATATCGATAAATAGTAATCTTAGGTTACTCGATTACTAAGCCTAGAGAAGAAATGCGTGATCCACGAAGAAAATATTAATTTATCTATTCTCATTTTTGTTCTTATATGTTTTATGAGACGAAGAAGTCCAAGCAGTTTGTAATAACGTTTAGTTACATATTTTACAATTTTATTTAAAAGTACTGAAGACTGAATTGAATCGCACCTGCCATTTAAGAAATTTTTAAGGTCTGAACTTTAGATGCTTACTTCTACATTCATGTTGTTATCTGGAAAAGAAAAAAAAATTAAAGAATAATCAACAATGACTTACAATCATACAAATTACTGCATGTTAACCAATGTAAAGTACAACAGAAAGACGACAAGGTTAAGTTAACAGATAACACAATTGTTTTGATTTTAATCTAATTCTTATAACAAATTTTTCACGATTGACTGTGTCTTTTGTATATGACATGGCTGTGATATATTTCTTTACTTTCCAGACAGAAAAATCACAAGTGATTATATGTTGACAAATGAAACTGTTCAATACGATGGACATGGCAGAAACAATATAAAATTTTGTGTTGTTTATACTTCACTTGTCACAGCTGGACACAAATGATATGTTTTTCAATGTTTTTTGCTTAGAATTCAGTAAGTCTGTCGCAAATTTCATTTTTCGGTTCATATGGGGTTTATGTGTCGCAGTTGATTAAATACTTTCGTGCCTGTTCCAAGTATCAGAATTTCCTAACGAGAACATTGCTTTGTTAATTACTACAACAAAGGCGAAATCGTCTCTTCCTAGATTTTATGGTCGTCATCATGATTTGTTTGATCCATATGGTATCAGTGTATCTAAAAAATTGTGGACCTGTTGATGTCATTCAACAATGAGTTGACCTCTTCTAGCATTGACGTTAACTGTGATAAGAGTTTAAAACTCCACGACAGGTGCCGCTTGTTAATGAAAAATACGAAACGAATTGCACTGTCTAGTTGTAACTACCGCTCGATTTGGCTTCCGATTAGTATGGATTTAAGCACTTTTTTCTTGAGACTTCCTATGCTTTGGTTATTATATGCTACTGATTAAAGGAAACTCCTTTTAAGTTTATAAAGCATAGAAAAATTCGCCATATTTATTCAACATTGGTTAACCTTTATTTAAAAAAATTGAGTCGATACCTCTGCTGGTGGACCAGAGGTCCTCGGGGTTATTCACTAGCCCATTGGTCAGAATTTTCTGACATGAATTCTATCAAATAATGTTAAATTGCAGTTGGAGTAGGTACGTAAAGCCCCATATTTGGCCATTAATTTTAGATTTCCTAACACAAGAATAGGTTGTTGTGAAAATTCTATTTAATAACCGTCTTTAAAAAATGAAATATTTTTGCTTATACACTTTTCATCATTTCAACAGAACGACAGGGAAAATTTGACCATTTCAACAGGAATTTAGCATTTTCTGTCAAAATACAAAATTTTGGGTTTTTCTTTTGTTCAAAATAAATACGATCGCACCAAAACATCACGAATGTATTTTAACACGTCAAAAGTAAGAACCTTTATAGTATCCATGATTTTAATTCAAGGAGATAGATGTCTTAAATGGGGTATCATTGTGCTATTTTAATGTGATAACATTAGGAAACAATAAATGAGCTCAGATGTTTGGTATTGGCCTATTTGGATTCACATTCGTCATGTAAAGAAGTCAAAAGTTAATTATATTATTAAGCACTTTGTCGGAATTGAAATGCATTCTTATATGATGGTTTAAAGTTTGTCTTTAATTACTTTGATTTTGCTCGATTTGCACAATAAGCCACATAGATTGGGAGAAGGTCACTTCTTACCCCTTTTCCAGATTAAAAAATGTCTATAGTTTGACATTCAAGCAGATTTTTAAAATATATTCCAGGTCTTTGCATATATAATCCACCTGTAAACATTCCCCTACCAGGAAGCGACAGTTCCTACGACACTGAATAAACTCAATAAAATTTAAACATGTGCGTAAGAAAGTGTCGTTAAATAAATATATAAAACCTTGAAAAAAAATAAACCATAGACTTTATATTAACAAATTTCGTATTCAGACTGCCAAACTACATGCCCCCTTTTCGAATTATAGGAAATTGATGATTAAAATGCTTTGACCCCGATTTTGACATTGAAAACTTTACGCCGGATGCAGACGGCGTAACATAGGGCACTGGATGTGCTTATTCTTCTAGAACATATGGCCCTACTTCAGTCATGCAGCCTACGTGTCGATGTTTTTCTTTCTGCTTGCCTGTTTATTTCTTGCCCTTGTAGACTTTGCATTTCGTGTTTCATACTGACTATAGCAAAGAAGATGTGTTAAGATTACTTATGTGACAACCATAAAAAAAATTCCAAATTACAAAAAAACGGAATTTCTACAGGTCACCTTTTTCAAGGGAATGTTTCCACATCGTGAGGCAGGCTTTAAAGGTCCCAAAATCAAATGTGAGGCAATATAAATATAATAACAATCGGTCAACTATACTTACATTGTAAACAGGTGACACATAAAAAATGGCATCCACTTTTTTAAAGGTTCCTGACTTTTGACATGCACAGAATGTTTGTATGGCTGGGTTGCACATATTTATGAGAACACGAAATGTAACAAAAACATTTACAAACAGTATTGGATGTTATACATTTGTTGATGCGCGGTCCCTAAAGGATAATTCCCTTTTTTCGGTGAACAGGTTTAAAAATCCAAAAACACTGTATTATTAACTTGGTTTTCTAAAACCCAGACAAAAATAAAAACACGTCCCGCAATGATAGAATATATGGTTAATTTTGATGTGCTATATTTATATTTCACGGGGTAACCTTCGAACTACCCAGTGCAATACGTTTCGAAGCCTTTCTTTATTTTCAGTGCTTTTAAATTTAAACAAATGCAGGAAAAAACGAGTTTTGTTATGACACATTTTCGGCCAAAAGAATTTGGCTGTAAAATGAGAAGTGGCTTATATCCGTTATTTTATATTTTTGTATTGAAAAAATCTAACAGAATTTTAGTTAATTTGGTTCTGCAATGTCACATTGTACATAGAAAATTGCTTTCAATATAAAAATACTAAAAAATTACCTAATTTGATACAACATTCGCACAAAAAAATCACAAGCAAACTTTGCACAATAAAAGATCTATCAAATACAAATGTTTAGTTTTAGACACAGAAAGGTCTTCCTGATAATACCTGGACTTACAACTAAGAAATCGACAGTACGGGTGGATTTGAAAAAATGTTTTGCGACAAAAAGATGACTATGATTTTTCCTTTGTGATCTTTCCGTTCATGTGTAGCAGACTTTCAGGTGGATCTGTATATGAATTATATATGTCTCAGCTGTTACGATATTCAAGAGCCTGTGCATCCAATCAGAATATTGTTTACAGTGGGTTGCTGCTGACGAGATAGCTAATCAACAAAAGGTTTTTCTGGTGGAATGGTCATCACTAAATAAATTTTTCGGTCACCATCATGACTTTACTGACCGTTACCAATATATTTTAATGGATATCGTACCACTGTCGTAACTGTGATCCATTCCTAGGCAATCGCCCAATGTGACTAAACCCCGGAAAAGAACAACGAGTAACATAAAAGGTCACAGTATTGGAACAGGAGCAGCTTACTCAGCCCACCCTCATTTTCTTGGGATCGTTTTACCTTTACTTTCAGTTTTCAGTGTAGTTATATTTCCAATAAAGCGGCTCTTATTTCACTGAGAAACTAAGCATTTTCTAATCTGGACACAATTATGAAAACGATTTTAAACCTTCATTTAACTGCTTTGAATAACATTCCAACTTTTTAAATAAACAAGACAAGTTAAATGAATTGTTTAATGATGGGTTTATTTATGCTGAAAACAAGTTAGTTGTCCTTATTTTGGTTTTCATTATGGATGTCCATCTTCTCGGCAGCGTTCAGTCGTTGATACACAATGATACATTGCTCCCCGGTTAAAGACATCACTTCACACACTTCTTCTCGACTGTGTGGTCCGTAAGATCAAGAAATCTATCCATCCTTGGCCACCTGTGTAGAACCATTTTGGGGGTGGGTGACTTTTTGTCGGACCCTTACAATTTCTCTTCTGACGGTGTTTATATTTATGTTTTAGATGAAAGGACGAACACAATTATTTGTTTTTAATATTTACGACAACTTTCCTATTGTAAATTTCTCATTATAATGTGGCAATATTACTGCTTTCGCTGTCCAAGGGGTTTATATGTCGCAGTTGATTCCATACTATCGCGCCTGTTCCAAGTTTCAGGATTTTCTAAAGACAGCATTGTTGTTGTCACGTAAATAACTACAACAAGGATACTTCCTTTCAAGGTTGCAATCGTTCCTGCTTAGGCTTAATGATCGCCATCATGAAACGGTTGATCCATACTGTATTTAATGTATCTCAACTAGTTGTGAATTAACGTCAACCCGTTGTTAAACGAGTTAAACAATTCCAAGATGGGTCTCGCCCGCGAGATAGGAGATGATTAATCTTTCGGACCAACCGATCCCGCTCCTGTTTTAAAGAATCTTTCGTGGATTCCAGGCATTTGTTGTTTTTGGTTTCGTTTTATTTTTTAGAGTATGTCGATTAGTCTTGTTTCTTTGGAATATGCACATTTTATCACTCACTTTGGTATTTTACACCAGACTTGGCCACATGATGGATTAAAATAACGTTGAAAAGTTAGAAGCTTTTATATGACACTTGTTGCTTTATCTCATCTGAAACTTTTCAGTTCTACTTGGGCCCTTTTTGTGACAATTATTTTTGTAGAACATGTTCAATTTCTCATTTATTGTGGCATTGAAATGTCATGCAGGGTTAAATTTATAGAATATGAAAAATAAATAATATTTCATTATTTAGTGCTGTTCTGAATGAAGATAATTTTCTTCCATAAAAATATATTTAACATTAATTTTATCTATGTGACCAGAACATATTTAATGTTTTAACGCATGCAACATTTCATTTTTCTTGAGAAACAACACAGATTTTATAAATCTTTTTTCACAGTGAACAAAATCCTGTTTGCACTTACCGGGATGATCTGCATTTAATTTTGTATGTGTGATCAATTATCTCATAAAATTAGCAATAAGTAAGACCAATCTTATAACTATAACTGATGAATACATTCGTTTGTCGGAAGTAAACACTCTCGAAATGAGGTGACACACAGGAAAGTCCGTGTATCAGTTGTGTGACAATGAGTCAAGTCCATGGTAATTATTTATCAGATAAATGAAGGGAAAAATGGCTGGCTAAACTAGAAACTCGAAAATTCTTCGAAAGATGCCTTTTTTAGACATGATAACCCAAACACGTTACCCTAAAAACTGAAACATATAAATCCTACCAGTTTATTTGAATCACAAACACAAAAAGTAACATATTTCATACCTACGAAATATGGACATTGGATAATAAGAAATTTCAGAAATGCGTCTTATATAGGAATTTAGATAGACTACAAATTTATAATCATGCCACTCTAGAAAAAAGTTTGAATTTATGCGAATACCGGATGGCAACGCAAATCAGGAAATAAAATCGTTAGTTTTATACATGAAGCTCTTCTTGATTTTTGCATCACAAAGCATTAAATGAATATCAAAATACCGATGTCGTTCTGGAAAGGTTCGTAACAATGATACATTTCAGAACAAAACACGGTATCAGAAAGCAGACTAAGGATAACATTCCCGCTGATTCACATCGTCAAGTTTCTAAGCATGGATAGTAATCGAACATGGTGATTCTATGTTTCAGAATGTAAGATCCAATGCAAAATGACAATTTATACCATGTCTGTACGGTAGCATATAATGGACATTTAGACATTTCATAATTTTGAACAATATTTATCATTTACCATTTGTCTGTTTTTTTTAACAAAAAATCAAACAGCAAGATTATGCATGTTCATAGGTATGTATGCCTTGAATGACCAAATATTTTTCGTAGACCGTTGAAAATAGAAACTTGAAACTTCGCAGTAAGAGAGTGTACACGTTGAAGTAGAAGGTTTCGATCAGACGACCTAGGGTCAAAATATGAACGAAAAACTTTCAGCGATTTGCATGCAAAAAATTATAAAATCTTTACTACAGTGTATCTCAGTTTGCATCAAAACTTTCATGATATTTGTCATATTGAATTGTAGTGCCGCAATTCTCATTTCACTCCGAAGAACTTGGTTAATAAGGGGCACAAAATATCGATTTTCCACAAACTTTGAAGAAGAATAGTAATACCAGCTGATCCGTGCGCTAATATAAAAAGAGGACTTCAAAGATACCAAAGGGGCAGACAGAAATCGTTAAGTCGGAAGACAGCAAGACCATGGCCAACAAAATAAATCGAAAGACAAACATAGAACACACAACACTACACTGAAAACACGAACCCTACAAAAACCAGGGTGAGTTCAGGTGCTCCGGAAGAGTAAGCACTTTCTGCTCCACTAGTGGCACCCGTCGTGTTACTCAGTAATCAAAGCCGGTGTAAAGTCACAATCGATGTTAGTCACAACCGGTATGGGAACGGATTTGTATTCATGACAGTCAGAAGATATCCATTGTCATCTGTGAAATAGATATTTCGTACCGGTCAACCAAATCATGATGGCGACCGAAAAACTTCC
>JAULBM010297877.1:0-15080 GCA_032357055.1 Geukensia granosissima | reverse complement strand
TTGGCCATGGTCTTGTCTGTCCTCGACTTAACGATTTCTGTCTGCCCCTTTGGTATCTTCGAATTCCTTTTACATTGGACAAAAAATAAACAAGGCAAAAAGTGTCCATACATGACTTTAGTATACAATGTACAAAAAACGTTTAAGTCAGTAATTGTATAACAGAATAAAGAAATTGGAAAATATAATGTTTCAGATTGTCAAAATAGTTTTACATATTATAAAAAAACCAAGTAGATGAAAATGCTAAATTATCTCTGTGAAATAATTATTTTTGCATATTAATACTAACACAAGAAGTATTTTTAAGTCCATATAGATTACCATACGATGTTTATTTCGTAATTATTACTTATAAAGTAACAACTTTATGTTGATCTAAATTAAAATAAACTGGATTGACATTTTACAAGCCATAAATAGCATCAGTAGTGTTCTTTATAAAGCAAGGTTTTATCTTTAATGACCAA
Source organism: Geukensia granosissima (assembly GCA_032357055.1). Classification (NCBI taxonomy): domain Eukaryota; kingdom Metazoa; phylum Mollusca; class Bivalvia; order Mytilida; family Mytilidae; genus Geukensia; species Geukensia granosissima. Next base: position 14,610 of record JAULBM010297877.1, on the reverse strand, counting down.
TTTAAGTTTGCTATATACAATAAAATTTACCTAGAAATTCAATTAGCAGCATTAAAGATAGACAGAGATAGCCTTAATCCTCTCTCATATCTCTTTTATTATCCTGAAACAATACAACGTTATCTTTATTAGGATTAATATAGCTATGGATGCTTTTAATGCTTACTTATGACACGATTCTAGTAAAGTGTTGGATAAAGTTTCTAATTTGATATTGACCTATTTTTGCTTATTTGAAGGATAACATGTCAGTGCATGTATATAGGTAAAATTTGCGGATCAAAAGGTAGTATTTGCACTGTCTGGATCATATTCCCGCTTTTCGTAAGCCGGCATGCATATGTAATTTGTATGCGGGACTATATTTAAATATAGCTGTAACGTGAAAAAACAATAAATTTTGCTTTTTCACTCAAAATCCATAATATTACGGTGCGGAATCATATCAACTCTTTTCGGTAAATATCGACGTTACTCGAATACTTTTAACTATTATAATGGGCTCTTCTTGGATAAAACGCATAACAGTACATTATTTGTATCTGGTAAAGCTTAACAAATTTGTGATTGGTAAGTAAAATTGTCATAGTTTAGGGATTAAGGAACACACTGATTATATATGTGTTTCAGAGAATTACTTTTACCTACTGTTTTCAAAGTATATTGCCGTATGTTGAGGGATAAAGTGGCGATATCTACTCCCTAAAAAATACGAATGTTAGGCAGCACAAAATATCTACCTACGAAAAAAGCGACTTGTCATTTTTAAATTCTTTCAATACAAAAACATAGTTTTAAAAAGACCGTATAAGTTTTGGTTGCAAAATTGCTAGACCGTCTCCTTAAAGTTAATGGCAACGACTTCTTTTATTTTTGTCAAAGAAATTATCTAAGGGACGGACCATTTACATCATTGTTTGTTGTACATGGTGGAAATTGTTTTTGATATTCTATACCGTGGGATTTTTTCCTTTAAATTTAAACATTAGGGTATACGGTAATAATCTTTCTTCAGACTATAATGTCTTCCCTTTTTGAACTGTCTTTATTAATATAATGGTAGGTAAGATATTTTTACTCGTGTTCCAGTAGAGAAAAACTAAGGAAGTAATCCAGTCATTAGCAATGACTTGATTTCTGTATGTTGTTCATTCGGTCATCTAGAATTAAAAGTTTTGATGTATTTAAAAACAAATAAAATATTAGATTTTATACAACATGGCTTGAATGATATAAATGATGTTCATCTAGGGACTTGTCAAATAATGTTCTGGTGGCAAAACGAGTTTTCCGCTTTGTTTTCTTCATTGGGGCTTTTCTTAAATTCGAACGTCAAGTGGCGAATATTTCATGCTTATTCAGGACAAGAACAATTTACCAAACCATCAATCATATTAGAGGTAAGCTGGGTTTAGACCGGGTAATTTTCAAGCCATATGATGTCAAATCGGGACAGTGCGAGTTGGGGCCTAAAATTTAACCTAAGCAACTGATCACCAACGACCACTCGTGCAAGCTGTTCTAAAGGGATCATTAACGTGCTGAGAGCGTGGCATGCTCCCAACACGGGACACGGTGGTTACGTTCCCCTCCGAGAGGGGTTAAGAATTAAACATCGCTTCCCACCACGGGGGCACTTGAGGAGGGTTTCTACCCCTTACGGAGAAACCAAGAAGCCTATTTCTAAACCCCGGCTACACTCGGAATGGTTGAGTATTTAAATATCCTGCCCCATCAACCGACATCCCTTTAGCATGCGATTAACTTCCAGGCGAAAGAACCGGACGGCCATTTTTTGTACCCCGTCAGATTGCTGATAATTCTCCTCTGGTATTACAACAGAAGAAAATGAGTGTCCGTTCTTCACTGTTTTGGTTAATTCAACCAAAGAGGTGAATGTTCTTTTTTATTTTAGTCTTTCCTCAATGGAAACACGTCTTATCAAATGTAACGTATTAGTGATTTGTTTTGCAACAAATCGGTACCAAAATCCTGGATAAATTTTTGATGAACCGAAAAGCAGCGTTGCATCGATTTTTTTTTTAAAAACGTGATTTGAAACATTTAAAGCTATAAAATGTTGCATAATTAAGCTTGGTAAACATTTTGTGCATTATTTCGAAAAACATAGACCCATGGAGCTGTGACAATTCATTTGGGCTAGTTTTTTTAAATATAAAAATGGGAGATGTGGCATGATTGTCCTTGGGACTGCTTAAATGGTTGTTTTGTTATCAAAGAGACCCTTAAACTTGGTTCGAGGTTAAGAGAATACCATCGGCTTATTTTTTATTTCGGTGATAAAATTGTAACAATTAATCATTCCTTTATTCCCTAAAGTTTAATAATACCTGGGTTTGACCTTTTCTCTTGGGCTTTGTCCATCTTTTTTGGAGCAATATTGGAATAAATCTGCCTTTTCCTCCAAAAGGAGCAACGCCGATATTTACTGAAAGGAGTTGATATGATTCCGTGAATATATTTACTGACAGAATAAAATTGGTTTGATACGCATTAATAAAAATAAACAAAAAGATTGATTATATCAGTAAATTAAATCGATAGATAAAATAAATGAAGAACCTAAATTTCACCATTACAGCTATATTGACATACTGTTCCATAATGGAGACAACTCTTATAAATCCAGAGATTAAAGTCCGCATAATTGAGTATGCAGAATTAAGTAATATGAAAATCGCGACGAGGAATCTAGTTTCGGATTCCCAAGACTATTCCCCTACATCCGTTTGTATGACATCACAATCTAAATTTGTCAAATTACTTCAATATAAACAGTTTCACAAGCCTTGATTTCGAATTTATTCGGATCGATACCAACTTCCTATCGCATATTTTTTAATTTACTTGCAAACTTCGAAAAAACTATATTATGGGTCATCCACACAAAATCGATTTCAACTTCCTATCGCATAGATGTCAAGTTCGAAAGCAAGGACATGCTTAAAACTTTATATCTTCCTATACCTTGTTTCGAACTTAGCGGCTTGCTGCGAATGAATTCGAAATCTAGGCTTGTGAAAATGTGTACATTAAAGGAATGCCATTAGAAAGCTACAAATGAGCTACAAATGAGCTTATGTATATTCTACTGGAAAACCTTATAAAACTTCATTTTTAGTGGTTAATAGGTGACCAGTTGCTGTCCAGCCCGCAATGTATTCAGTGGCAGTCTTAAAATCTCCTCTTACCGGTCCCATTGCCACATGCTACATATTGATTCATATTGTGGACTTGTTTCTGTGCTGACTTTTGCTGAAATATTACACTCGTCAATCAATTAAGTTTTTTCTATAAAGGAATTATCATTCGTTTAAAGCACAAGTTTTTGCTAAATTAACCATAAAAATCTTTGAAGGTAACGAATATGAGACATAATTTATATGTACATATTTCAAGTTACAAGTTTTCATATATCTTTTAATTTGTACCAATTGAGTTTCATAATACTGTAATAAGGAATTTAATAATGCTGTATACGATAACAATAGAAAGTCTGGGTCCAGCAATCAAAGAGTTGTTCTACTTGAAATTTACTTGTATATGTGAGATTTTTGTGTCGTGAATATTTACACCATGTCCTTACTTTCTATCAAAACAGGAAGCTAAATATATTGGAAATAGTTCTACTTTGTGCAATTAATGAACCATTTTTTAATTTCAGGACCTAAAACAAATAATAAAAAACATTTCACATTTTAAACATTTTGATTTCTGCAGGTCTCATTTCTTGTGACAAGTTTGCATTTATAAGATATACATAAGATATAAGAAAGGAAATAATAAAAAAAGGAGATATGGCATTATTGTCCTTTAGACAGCCACTCACCAATTGACTGTAGAATTTAAATTTCTATATGTCCCATTATGGCCTTCAACAATGAACCAGAGTCAATATCATAACCAAAGCTGTAGAACATGTAGAAGGTCCCGAAATAAAAAATGTGAAACTATTTATTTTAGAAAACGAGAATGACCGAATACTAACGATTGGTTAAATGTCAAAATATGGTGGACGTCTTCGCTTTGCACATTGAAACAGCAATTCCATATGTTTGCAGAAGCATTGAACAATGAAACATACCTTTTTAATGTTATTTTTGTACACATAAAACGAGAAGACGTCTGTCACAACCAAATTCGCATTCAAACATCATTGTTTTTGTTGACAACGGAATAAGACGTCGTAAACAAAATACGTAACAGTTAACTATGATTTCGGTGACGTTTCCGGATTATCAATGAAACAACCAACGAATGAATTTTTAAAAAGAAAGAAAAAAACATCCAACGCCTAAAGTTCGTGACAACATACTTTTTGGGTGGTAAAGAAGGAATATATATCATCATTTAGTGTGATAATGCCTGAATATTATTTGTTGGGACTAAGTACTGATGAGCATAAGTTACTTCCGGCAAACAATTTAAGAAGAATTTCTTCTTTATACATACGAGAGATATTTCGATAGCAAGGCAGAAATAGCCGAGTGGTTACGATTGGACGGGTGCCACTAGTAGAGCAGGAGCTGCTTACCCTTCCGGAGCACCTGAACTCACCCTGGTTTTTGTAGGGTTCGTATTACTCCAGCTTTAGATTTCAGTGTGGTGTTGTGTGTACTATGTTTGTCTTTTGTTTAATTTTGTTGGCCATAGTCTGGTCTGTCTTCCGACTTAAAGATTTCTGTCTGCCCCTTTGGTATCTTCGAATTCCCTTTACTTAATTTTTCTTTGATGGCACCCGTTGAAATTGCAGAGACAGACTCATTATAGCGCTGTAAGTTTAAAGGCAGAATTATTACCTGCTAAAGGTAATAATTTACCGGAAATATGAAGTATTAACCTGAGAGAAGTATTTTTTTCGTTCCTGTTATTTTGGGTAGAAAATAACATATTTTCCTGCAAAAATGACGTCGGCGGACAATCGAATATGATAGTACGTGGGCTATGATAGCCTACCATGCACCCCCGCCCCCGCATCTCTATGGGACCAATTTTTTTATCCCCCAAAACATATTATTAAAGAAAAACATGTTAACATTAAAAATTTTGGAACGCATTTGGGATTTGGAGGTCTTTTTATAGCCCCGTTGGATAATTTTGCCAATTTAGTTTTAAACCATTTTTCATTTTCAAAGGTAATTATAGATAAGAACCCGAGACAAACCGTAGACTTGCTAGGTATCAATAGAAAGGAGGTAATGATAGTCAAGAACCTGAAACAAACCGTAGACTTGTTAGGTATCAATAGAAAGGTCTGTGTATTCATTTTCCATTACATGTCTAGTTATATTGATTAAAGCTAGGAATAAAATGATGTGGCAAAAATAGTAGCCCTACCCCAACAGATATTTGACAAAAATTCAAATTTTTTGTCTGTCAACTCTCACATATTTACCTTTGTAACTTTATATGCAGATTGTGTTATGTTTCCTTATTCAATTGATTACTTTGTTGTGTTTTATTGCCCTAATATTGTTTCATTTGCCCGTTATGGTGTTCAAATGTCAAAAAAAAAACCATTTTAGAGAATTGCAGAATTTTTCCATATGTCCCTATTTTTTAAATACGCTAGACATTTAAGTTATTATATGCCTATAAACTGATATTAATTTAGAAATTGTATATATACAAGGCATCGAATGAGCCCAATATTACATTCATTAAGTGATTTTGATTGGCAATTTTCGCGATATATTACCCCTACCCCTTATTTATTTGAAATTCTGATGACGTCTAAATTCTTGCATTCCTGGTACCGCCAAGCTTATTTGTCCTTGCACTATGCATATATATATGCCAAAAGACAAAAAACCTATCAAAATATTTTACATTTTCTAAAATTCACAAATACTGCGAGCAAAAATTGTTATAATGGAAAACAACAAAATTTCCCAATTTTCCATATGAGTGGAGAATAACTAGAAATATGTATAAAAATATCGAAATATACAAAAGTTACCGGAACTTTTTCTTTGTAGCTTTCTATAAGAATTATGGAGATTCCTCCAAGGGTTTTTTCTAAATTAAATATAAAGTTAGAGACTCACTTTAGTGAAACATACTTTAAAAATAGTGACTTGCATTTCTTTCTTTTATCTAAAAAATTATTGACCCAATAGAAAAACATCGATTGTCGGTGCTTAAATTTCACTATGTATGAGGCGATTTTCTGGATTATCCTAGGTACGCTCGGGATCAAATATTGCAATATTTGGAACATGTGGAAATCCGTCGCTTACGTATAACATTAATTATGTGGTTGGACCAATCGGTTCAAGTACCTTGATACCGATTTAAATATAAGATTTTTTAAGTCTATATCTTGTCTGTACTTCTAACCATTTGCATAGTTTAAAGTCATCATTTTTATCAAATATTTTGAAATTGGCTAAGGTCGTTTCGAAGATTACTTGAGCCTAACAGAACTTTATTTAAATTCATGCCACTGATATTTTACTCCCTTTGATTGGCTGGTATAAAGACAAAAACATATAAATAATGTTATTTGGTCAATTTTGACAGTATGGTTACACGTTTCTCTGTTGTATAAGTCTGATTATTCCACGCAATATCACAAAAAAATATATATATATCAAGATTTTTTTTAATTTTTTACCCTAAGACAGACAGAAGAAAGACATCCACATCTATCCTAGCTGGTTTTAAGGAGTCATTAGCTTAAATATGGATAATGACCTGTCCCATGCAGCGTTTGGCTATAAAAATCTGATTAATTCTGCATTGTCTGCCCTTTTACTTAAATCAACACGGTCAATTGTCTGCAGGCAGATGTTTAATCTTAAAATTAATTGGTACAAAAATAAGATGATAAGAGTCGGGTGATTTGATTAAGAGCAATTTTAGCAGTTAAAAACTGTATGTTGCACTTTTGTCAGCCAAAATATTGCATTTAATCAAATTTTTAATGAAATATCTGATAGGATGATATATTTTCTTTCCGAAAATAATTTTGAAGTGCAATCATATATAAGAAGAACATCCACGGTTGGTGCACTGCAGTATTTGTTAAGGTCTAAAACTTATAGATATGGTGAATAGATTGATTGATTGATTGGATGGTGATTAACGTCCAGTAGCAAATATTTCATGCATATTCAGGACGAGGGCATATTAATGATGAGTGATGTTTAATGAACCTTGCTTTTTACTAGACCAACACCGCATTTTAACGTGCTTGCTCACGAAAGCAACAGGAAGACATCCCACTTTACCTAGACACATTATTTTGACTCTGGGCCGACCAGTGTTTACTCTAACTCCTTGAAGCTGCGTGCTTAACGGAGAGGCAAAAAACACTAATTTTAATGTTTTTGGTTTGACCCGGGCGGGGATTGAACCCACGAAATTCCACACTCGAGGCGAGCACGCTAACCATACACCACCGAGGCGGTCGATAAATAGATAACATCTAATAGAAGTAACCTTCCAACAAAATCCCTTTTCCTAAATTATATGCATCAAGCACCTGTCCTAAATCAGGGGTTGAGGCAATTTTTTTTTGTGTAACACTTTTGCTTTATTTTACGTATAAAGTTTTTTTATCCCCGCACTTTCGATGGAAAGTTCGGGGATATTGTCGTAACCCCCCTCTATCCTTCTGTCCGTCCGTAACATTCTTGTGATGTAATCTGCTACATCTTTGAAGACAGGATTTTAATTTTATTTTAGAATGGTTGCATATAGCTTGTAGATGTGCATGAAAGTTTCCGAATTCTGAAATTGTTCTAAATGCAAACAAGAGGCCCAAAAGAGTCAAATATTCTAAAATACTTTTGTGACGTGAACTCTTTCTACATTTTTGAAGGCAGGTTTTTGATTTTATTAAATAATTGTTGCATATAGCTTGTAGAGTCGCTTAAAAGTTTCGGAATTTGGAAATTGTTCCAAGTGCAAACAAGAGGCCCAAAAGGGTCAAATATTCTAAAACACCTTCTTGACTTGAACTTTACCTACATTTTTGAAGGCAGCTTTTAATTCTATCATAGAATGGTTGCATATGGCTTGTAGATGCGCATGAAAGTTTCGGAATTTTGAAACTGTTCCAAATGCAAACAAGAAGCCCAAAAGGGTCAAATATTCTAAGATACTTTTGTGATGTGAACTTCTCCTACATTTTTGAAGGCAGGCTTTTGATTTTTAAAACTTTTATTTAAGTTAGGTGCATTTAATTAGCAGATCCAAATGATACTTTCAGAATTCAGCTGCGGTTCCTTATTTGGTACATTTCCTGGAAGTGTCAAAGACCTTTTTTTTTGGTAAATTTTGGAAAGTTATTTTTTCTGGGAAGATGATCATGAGGTATAATTTTCAACATCTTGATTTCAAAACTTTGATTCCAACTTTGGTAAAATTCCTAAAATTACTCTAGGACTTATTTTTTGGGGTTTTACCTAGCAACCATATATATATTTGGAATCATATGAACAGTCCTTATAATTTGGAGCATAAAGATTTTTAATAAATGAAATTCTGACTTTGCTTCAATTCCTGATATTACTCTAAGGCTAGCATTTTTAAAAAAAATTACCTAGCAACCATATATTTTTGGAATCATGAGAACAATCTTTACAATTTAGATCATATTGATTTCAAAGAAATAATATTCCGACTTTGGAAAATTCCTGAAATAACCACTAAGACTTATATTTTTATGGAATTTCACCTGGCAACAATATTTTTTTGAATCATGAGAACAATCTTCATAATTTGGAACATATAGATTTTAACAATATTAAATTCTGACATTGCATTAATTCCTGTAATCACTCTAAGACTTTTTTAGGGGGATTTTACCTAGCAACCATATAATTTTTTTTTGGAATCATGTGTACAATCTTTATAATTTGGAACATAAAGATTTCCAAAAAAAATTCCGACTTTGGGAAAATTCTTGAAATTACTCTAAGAATTATATATATATTTAAATTTCCTAGCAACGATATATTTTGGAATCATATGAACAATCTTTACAATTTGGAACATACACATTTTAAAAAAATGAAATACAGACATAGCTTAAATTCTTAAAATTACTCAAAGATTTATATTTTTGGTTATTCTACCTAGCAAGCGTATATTTTGGGAATCAGATGAACAATCTTTATGACCTTTGGAATTTTATACTTGAAACAGTAGACTGAACAGTTTTTTGGAGAAAAACTTCTGAGGTAACAAAAAAAAATTATTATTCTTTATGGAAATTTCTTATGTAATCCAGTTTTTTCATTGGTTCTTCTGAATGTGGTATTTTGCAGTGTTTTTGTTTTGCTCCGCCCATCCCTACCAACGGGTGATATTATTAACGTAGCAACAAAAATATCACCTTCTGAAACGGAACATTGCCGAATTCGGAAAATATCATCCTCTGCGGCCGAAGATTACCGATTACTATTTCACATCCATTCACACTTACAAAAATCATACGACTAGTCGTTTTGTTATGTTTTTTATTCGACTATACAAAACTTGCTGTCGAATGATGTTTTATTGCTGATGTCGTCGACGTTGTTGTGGGTCTGTCAACCAATAGCTTTCCAAATAATAACTTACTTTTCAGTAAACCGATTGTTTTAATATTTTGGGACATTTATTTTTTTGTACTACATAAAGGTTGGTATTAGTTTTTGGTGGTCTAGCCCAATCTCTTTTTAGTGAGCAGCGACTTAGAGATGTTTATTGTTTTTTTTATCGATTTTGATTGGGTTTCTCCCTCTTCTGCATCAACAAAACCAGTTCAATCAGGGCATTCAGTATAATAAAAAACATACAGCCTTTAGGTGAGGGTGTTAGGGTAGATTACCACACTTAGAAAAAATATCACACTCAGAAAAAATATCACCCTCGACTCGTCTCGGGTGATATTTTTTCTTTGTGTGGTAATCTACCCTAACACTTTCACCTAAAGCCAGTATGTTTATATTATCATTTAGACAAAGTTTTAGATAAAATCAGACTTGGGTACGACAGCTGGGATAGGCGTTGCTGGGTGCGGGGATAGCTTTCGATTCCGACAACTTCCGTCTAGTTTTATTTAGGACAATAAAGAGGTTGTCACAAAGGCTGGATTCTACCCTTGATTATTAAAGTGATTCATCCTATTTTTAAAGCTTTGAAGTGACCAATGATATCTTCGACAGTTTGTTAAACAAATACAATGAAGACGCTTTCAGTTAAGTTTTAAGAAATTTTATAATTTAGCTGTTTTATAAAAAAAACTAAAAGTAATTGAATATCAATAGCAGAACTGATTTGATTTTGATGTTAGATAAATAATATTATTTAACTTAAATGTTACATGACTAATGTGAAATCTTATATAAATTGATCACCGTTTTTGCTTTGGTAAGTGCAAATTTCTTTGGAATAAAAAGTTGAATAATTAACATTTATTTTCAATAATATATTTCATGATCGAGTTGCGGTAACCGAATTTGAAGCAAGCTGCATCTAGTCTGTTTTAGAAACATTAAAACTGCTAAACGTGATTATCCGACATGCCAAATAATTTTGTTATTTATAAATCAAGTTTAATCTTAAGGCTATATTTTCGGTACTCAAAGGATGTCTCGCCTACTTAAGTGTCTACAAACACATGCATTGGTTACAACTTGTTTTTTTTACACTTTCAAAGTCATTGAACTTAATAATGCATTTTGTCAGGTATATTCTTATTTGTTTATGTCTCAAAACGACATTGTTTACAAATTTTGACAAGGACTATTTGATTTTCTTGGGAAAAAGGATAAGATTTGTTCATAAAAAGGAAACATTGGAAATTCAAGCTATCTTTACTAAATCAGTACTGATTTTCTTATTACTGTAACGTTGCATTATTGTTTTTTATGATTTGAAAATGACATACTAGTATAAAATAAGATAAGATGGAACAAAATGGGATAAATTGAGCGTTAAAACTGTTTTTTTTTTTTTTTTGCTCCCCTGTTATTCATAAAATTCAATGGAGGTATAAAAAACAAAATCGAGGGCGAAAATATTAAGTATAATCTTCAAATTCATTTATCAGAGCGATATTTGAAAATATATTGTATCAATAATAACTATTGCCGTTGAAATGTAAGACACTTATAAAAACTCTAATTAGTTATTTTGGCACAGCATTAGCTAAAGCGTGGATAATTTTACAAAAATAACTTGAAGATGCAACTATATTCAAAGTATTAAAATTAGCCACTACGAACACTCCAATATGAATAATTGTTTTATTTTTCTAAAATAAATTGTATAAAAGTGTATTGAGACGTTAAAAGTTCTGTAAGATATGCAAATTCTATGCCTTTTGGATATAGCAGAATCTGTTTTTGTGGCATTTCGGAATACAGAGGGTCATTTTGATGAAGAAAGTGAAGTTTAATATTTTTAAAATTCGTTGAAACAAGATGTGATAACATCATCAATTAAGAAAAATAACTGAAATATGATAAATAAATTGTCATTTTCATTCAAGACACAACTGAATTGAAAACCATATTGTTAAAATTTTGTTTTTCGTTCAGCCAGAAAATATAACTTATACCATTAGGAACTATGATGAATGAAACTTTTGACATTTATTCTTGAACACTTAAAATTGTTGCAGCTTAAACTGACCGAAAACAAGTGTGAAACGAAACGCACTTTACGTCTTTTAGGCTGTTGTGCGCATACAAAACATCATTATAAAAAGTTTTAATAAATGTACACTAATGTTGAGATTTTTATACCTTTCTGTATCTATTTAGAACAATCAAACCGATTTTGCATATTATCCTCGACATTTTTAATACAGCCATTGTTCCGGCAAACTGAAGATTACTCTTATTGAAACATAAATCGTATAATTATCTCCAGTGATGTAGGAGTACGAGAAGGAGATAATTACAATTTTCCCCATTTTTGCAAGTCAATAACCTTGTATAGTTTATATCTTGTGTTAACACTGGTCTCACAAGCATTTTGGAACATATAATCTATCTCTGAGCAAAAATAAAGTATGTAAATTCGCCCAAACTGATGGTATCTTCCTGTATTGCCAAGCCTTAAAAATTGTAGGTTTATTCAGCCAAACAAATTTCAATATTAAATAATAAAAAAATCTACAGTATCAAATTTTTATTGATAAAGATGAAAGTTCGATAATTACCATATATTATATACTAAACAATTGTATGATCTGATCAGGACAAAAAGTAATAGAACGCTTAACATAATAAAGGATAAGGAAATTGACACGATTAGGTTCGTATGTGTTATCTCGAAATAATTGAAAAAAAAGCTTTGTAGTCGCGTAGATCTTTTGATTCTTTTTTGTCATCTACAGTGACCCATTCGATCAAACTTGATTTAGTAAACCTTGGCATTAAGGTTACAAATAAAATTCAGAATATTGTCCTTCCTCTCCATTTTTGTTTCTCGTATACTTCGTCCTGTTATCTGTTGCAATTGTAGTTAACAAAAGTAACAAAGGACTTGACAACAGGAAACCGTAACTCACAGAACAACAGTATCTTGATAATTTTTGTTTTGTTCATATTTTTTGATGGCTGCACCTATACTGCACAAACTGCAAAAGGAAATGTTGTTCCTGGAAATAAAATATCCGACGAAATAAAATGTACTTCTATTAAAAAAGTCTATTTTTATATTATATACCCTCCAAAGGCAACCAGGTTACAGAAATTTGCCTACAGTTAAAACCGAGTCTGTTGGTTTGGCGAGTTGTATTCGAACACCCGAGAATAGGCATGGTAAAAAATAAGCTTGTTGTTTTTTCCGCCATGGGTCAAACTCCTTCGAAAGGGGCGCCCGCTAGTTGGGCATAATTTATAAATTGTCCACCAACATCATTCGGAGGAAAACAATTGCTTCCGTATTGGGAGAATGACACGCTTTCAGCAAGTTGTGATCGTTAGTGGCCAGTTGTTAACCTGAATATGCATGAAGTATTTGCCGCTGGACATTAGCCAACAGTCAATCAATCTTATTATTAAAAATAAAATGATAAATGTTGATTACAATATATTTTTTTTTGGTTACCATTTATTCTTTTCATACAACATGCATTAAAAACTATAAGAGAAAGATTCTGAACAGTACACATTTAACGCTGTTATTTTCCCTGTAATGTGAGATTTTTGTAGGGTTCGTGTTACGCCAGCTTTAGTTTTCAGTGAAGTGTTGTGTGTTGTATGTTTGTCTTTCGTTTCATTTTGTTGGCCATGGTCTTGTCTGTCTTCTGACTTACAATTTCTGTCTGCCCCTTTGGTATCTTCGAATTCCTATTAATATATAGAAAAAGTGCTTGGTCATCTTCTTCCCCTACCGGTTTTATATGATGAGTGCAGTATTCATAAAATTAATTTGGTTAATTTCTGTTTTACATGTATTTTTTTGTCGTGGTATAGTTTTCCAATATTGTGTGTCTTTTGAGGTCCTTAGGTTGACTAACATTGAATTTCTCTTGGCAGTTTTTGGTAGTGGTGTGCGCCGAAGGGTCAGGACTCCCACCGATGTCATAAATTTCCGATTTAAATACTGTATACCGTTTAATATTTAAATGGATAAAGGTTGACTAGCTTTCGGGTTTCTCTCTCTTCAGCTGGTCAAAAATAATAACGATTAGATTGTCATTTTTATAACGTACTAGCACTTTACAAAGATAGTGAAGCTTAAAAAAACACTTTTTGATGAAGTAAGAGTCTGTTTAAAAACGAGTATCTCTTAGGCCGATGCAGTTTAGACAATTTTCACATCATATTCAATTTATGATCTGTTTCTGATATGAGATCTTAAGAAAGATGCAAATTATATGTTTAACCGCTTCAAAAGTGTTTGACGTGATTAACAGACGGTCAAATAAGTTCTTTTAGTCTAAACAATTAAACATTTTAACACTTTATTATGTTCATCAAAGGATTGAAATACCTTCTTGACGACTAAATAAATATCGGCTACAAATATAGTTTTAGTACATGCGATTTCGGTAATTTGAAACGAAATGATGTGTTTATTAATGGACAATGAAGTGCATTGTTAGGTACATTCATAAAAACAGGATGTCTGTGAGAAAACTTTCAGAATTAATAGTTTTAGTTTAACTACACGGACAGAAGACACGGTCATGACTATTTAGAGATTCTGAAGAAAAATCTTATCTGTCAGCGATCAAAGATGTTGCAGCATTTTAAAGTTTATGTAGCGGGGGTAATACCTCGCTTTCAAACGCATTTCTACGTCAATATAAAATCTTCCATGATCAATTAATATCCCCCCGAGGGCGGCCGGGGTATAGAATTAGGCCGTTCGGTTTCTCCGCCTGTAGGTAGAACACCTGCTTTAGGGGCGTCCGTTAGTTCGAGCGGGATGTATAAATACTCGAACTCCCCTTCTCAAAGATTGTGCCTGGGGAAAGAATACGCACTTGGTTTCTCCGTCCTTGAGGCACTCGTCCTCTAAAAGGGGCGTCCCTGATTGTGTATAAATTCACAATCCGTCAAGAGGGAGACGTTAAAGACACCCCGTGTTTAGGAAATGCCACGTCCTAAGCACGCTAAAGACCCCTTGTAACAGCTC
>JAULBM010297867.1:0-14419 GCA_032357055.1 Geukensia granosissima | reverse complement strand
CCCCGCCCCCCCCCCCCCCCCCCCCCCCCCCCCCCCCCCCCCCCCAAAAAACTTGACTTTATCATTTCTTGTCCTTTGACACCTTTGAACATTTAAAAAAGGCTCAATCAATAAAATATTTTTTTTTTATTTTCATAACATTATGCTTCTTACTGAAATTATTCCCAAATAATAAAGATTTTAAAAATGTTCTTCTTAAACTTTTAAAGTTGAAAATTACATCCAAATCACATATATGATAAAATCTTATACAAAGCAAACTTTTCATAAATACCAGTCTTGCAGTTACATCAACTAACACAAATTGAAGCACTGATCAAGGGAAAAGTGCTAAAACTGGTTTCATATTAGTTAAATACCAATAGTTTATGGGACTGTAGAAATGTTTACAAATTCAAAACCTTTCACTTCAAATACATGAATATAACAAACTGTTAAACCAATATTTAAAAATGCTCTATAGTAAAAATATGATTAATCTGTGATATATAAATGTTTTCCAATTTCATTGTTTTAATGATTTTTCTCCTATGCAAAATTAATTGGATTTGAGGATGTTCACCACTCTGTGTAAAATATTAGGTTTTCAAAATATTGTGATAGTTTTAAGACCTTTTATACTGAAACAAAGTGATGAGGCAATGTGCTATTTTTTTTAAAATAAGCACTTAAAAATTAAATGGGAAAAGGGTTTATCTTAAATACCCCTGGGTAGGTTCTATCAAGAAAAAATGATTTCAAAAAAACTGTTCAGATAACAGTTTGAAGTGTGTTTTTTAATTATGAAATTGTGAAAAAAAGTAGAGATCACTGGGCATAAAATAAATACTAATGTACAGAAATTGATGTAACCATAGGTGTTCCAGAATTTGATTACAGGGAACATCCTTAAAAAATAATCGAATATTTTTTATGTAAATTTTATTTACAAAAACAGACAATAATATTTTAGGTAGATTAATGATGTCATACAGTATATGGGGTGAAAATCAGAAACATTTAAGAAACACAGTACACGTCAATTTTTTCTACTATTAAACTTACATAAGTACTACAAACAAAAAATATTAATGAAACTAATAAAAATTTGCTAACATGTATCTCTATGTTTCCTGTAAACAACAATGGTCTGTTGTCTGCTGAAATCAATTCTAAATTAGTTAATGTGGTTAAATAAAATGGCTCCTCAATAAGAGATTTTTCTGAGTTTCTACTCAACTCAAAAATGACCAATCAAATGATTTGTTTTTCAGTTTTTGATGAATAGAAGAGATGTTTTTTTTTGTTGTAACCTGAACCTGCATAAACATTACTTCCCAAATAAAGTCATGTTAGCTATAAAGCAAAACAAAAAGTTATGTAAAAAGCAAAATTACACCCAAAATTTGTTCTCAAGTATGAAAAAATATTATTTCAGATGTAACTCACATCACAGATTAATGCAGATTAATAAATTTTGTCTTTTAACTTTAATATACCTAGTTGCATATGTTAGAGGATTTCCTGTAATTTCCAAAGTAAACATTTTGATGTCACAATACACTAACAAATGGCTCCAAAAGCTTCAATGTAATACACAAAGTAAGAAACTGGCATGTTGGATATCTCCACTATATATCACTCTATATTTACATGTATATCATTATAAATTGAAATGATTTGGTTTAATTGGAAGGATCTACTAAAAATGGGCTATTCCAAAAATAAAAAATATGAAAAGAGGGGAAAAGGAGGCAACATGCATAAAGATCCACCACCAATACAACTGTGGTCAGAAATCAAACTGAATCAGTTTTCTAACCCTAATACCATGTGCTATTTATACAAGATGATTCAAACTACCTCCCACCATATTAACCTCAGGAATAGCCTTTAATTATATTTTGTTCATGTTATGAATTTTTCTTATAGATTTCACTCTCGATCAGAAATGATTTCAACAGTAATTTCAGACCAACTGTCAAGGATATAACATTATAGGTTACAAATACATATGACAAATGTGTCTGTAATATGAATAATATAATATATGTTAATGAACACATTGGGGCGAACACAAATGCACCATGTGGCCCACCTGAATTTTAACTGGTACCAAAAACAGTACATGCAGAGAGTTCTGTATGAAAAACTCTACAGCTGGTGAAATTTCTCAGTCTTTCTCTAAATTTCACCAGCAATATCTGAGGTGAGCCTGAGTGTTTTTCATATAAACTCTCTGTGTTTACTGTAGGTGTTCACAAAAAAAAATTGTTGTGTTTTTGCAGACCTTGGTAAGATCCAGAGTGGAAAACATGTTCCATGTTCCAGAGAAAATCTTTAAATTGTGGGTTTTTGTTATTATATTTTGATATTGGTCCCTTTTTTTTAAGGTTGTAATGTGTAGCTCCCCTCTCACATTTCCAGGTCTGAACCTTACTCCGCAGACAGAAAAACTGACCTTAGAAAAAAAACATTTAAATGTATGAATGAATCATACTATTTTAAAATTTTAAAAATGCTCCAATATTTTTTCTATTTGTATAGGAATAAAATAATATTACTCTTTATATCAACTTCCACAAATGTATACTATTATGCATCTTCTTCAAATTGAAAATGACTTTATAATAATCTTGTACAAACAATTGCAGATCTTACATAAATATCTAACTTAAACTTGCAACATAAAGATCTTAACCATAATTTAAAAAGTAAATTACTTGGACAGGATCTCAATGAATAGAAATAAGGTGTTTCAACTGTACTGCATTGAGATGGATTCTCAAGTATTGCAACTGGCATGTCTATTTGCTACTCTGCATATAGTTAATCCAGAAAGCTTTGACCTTTAACCTATGGAGAATTCTTTTTAAAAATAGCGATTTTATCTGAAATATACAGAAATATTATTAGTTAATGACTCACTTATCGCCACAAACTGTAAGCTTTCCATAAAGAGGGTTCAAATTCATATATTTGGAGAGCCAGTTTTAAAATACATTGTATTGCCAAAAATAACAAATAATTGTCAAAAATTAGTCAAAAATAGGAGTCATTGACCCTTCTGGTCTGAATCTGGCTTGGTCCTTCTTCAAAGTCATTAGAGTTTCTGTCCTACAAATGATTTTTTTCTTTCACTACAAAATTTAAAAAATAATAACAACATATGGCAAACTATCTGAATATAAAATATTTTTAAATAAATCTATCAAATAATCTTCAAAACAAAAACAAAAATCTATAAAAAACTCCCAATTCCATATTTTATGTTTTTATGATAAAAGATGCTTACTTCATTTAACACATTACTAAAGCTGAGGTGCTTCGCTAGCACATCAAGAAATGACCACAACATGTTGTCATGTGAAAAGTGAACAGATGAAAATCTTGGTAAGTGTGGACACAGTATTTTGATGGAAAAATACTGTGCTGGACACAGTAAAAAGCTGGATACAGTTAAGTGCTGAACATAGTAAGTTATCATTTTGACTTGTATTATCCTCAAAACTGGTGTTACTTTTGTTGCACTTTTAATAAGGAATCAAGTGAAAAATAAAAATTTTCCATATTACGAAATTGAGATCCCCACACTTTGACCACCTTTATCTCAAAATCGGTAAGAGATAGAGAAGTCTGTTGACATACTACTGAAAGCTCTCATTGAGAGAAATCAAATGCCAAAAAAAACATCAAAATTTTCATCAATTGCAAAATCACATTTGTTAACACTGTGACCTCTTTTATAAAAAAATCAATAAATGCTACAAAAAAATGCTTGTTATAACTTTGTTATGCATTTTTCACATGGAATCATTTGGAAAAGTTTCAAAAATTAAAGTGTGGCCATTTATAGACCCCATATATCTCAGTAACATTAAGATATAATTCATGATGGTTTTGGCTTGTTATGTTGGCTTTGTCATAGGGAATATAAAGAAACAAAACCATCAAAATTGGACTTAAAGTAGAAAACCTACATTTGAAATAAAAAAATCCCCTTTTGGACCCTCCTGAAAAAAACGGTCGGGGCTAGATCACCCAAACTCAATCTCAATCTGTATTTTATTTTGGGTATCATTGTGTTTAAATTTCAAATAGCTCCAAATAATAAAACAAAAGTTATTGAACAAAAACCTTACTGACAATGACAACGACGACATGCCCATTATATAACACAACCACAAAATTTTTGTGGTCATCTAAAAGAAAAACATGTTTGTACCTTATATTCATAAAGAATTATTTTAGTGGCCAACATACTTCAAAGACATCATTATACAAAAAAAAAACATCTTACACTACAAATTAAATGAAAATATTTACATGTCTAAATTATACACACAAATAATAATAAAAAACTTTTTGAACACAAAAGACAGGACGGAAATAGAAATAAACTCAAAGTACAATTTTCTGCAAAAATATATATTATTTTCATTTATAGTATTTGATGCACTATCAGAGTGTGGACTTTTGGTCTAATAAATAAAGACCTTAAGAGGCTTTAAAAAAGGAACAAAGTCTTTTTCAAGAAAAAACTTGTATTTTACAGAACACTATCAGAGTGTGGACTTTTGATCTTTGAGAGGCTTAATAAAGGAAAAGTCGTTTTTAAGAAAAAAAACTTTGTATTTTATAAAACACAATCTTATTGTATAGTGTATAAAATACAGTTCATAATTTAAATGATATGATAAGATATAGGGTCAATGTCACAGAGACTGTACCACAAAAAACAGAGGGAATTTATTCTGAATGAAGCAGAGTACATGAGACGGAACACAAATAAAACTAATCTTATAGTCCTTAACAAATTACAACAAAATTAAAACATTTTTATAAAAGTTTGTACTAAATTTTAATTTTTTAACTTAATTGAAACAGGACAAGATGTGATTTGTTCATGTTTTTTTGTCTTTTCATAAAATTACAAGTGATTTTTCAATCAAAATGTACTTTCTACTACCGTTAATTATAATAAATCAACAATTGCTGGAATGTTAATTTAAACTATACACAATAGAAACTACTCACACTGTCACTATCTAACAAACAAATGCAAGATATATAAATGTATACATATTTTTAAAAAAAAAACTAGCCAGAATGAAACTATTAAGAAATTTGAACTGGCTGTCAGACAGACAAGTCCTAGAAACCTCTATCATTTGAGATAAATAATAAACAGGTTTTCAGATCTTCTTGTTTTGTTTAATATTTATTTCTTTTCATTTCTTTTTACACATTTCAAACTCTACTGTACATTTATATGGGAAAAGTACAAATATCATCTCTGCTTCAAAATCTGATATTTAACCATTCACAATCTGAAACTTAATTAAAAATATGCTTGACTGTCAATATGACACACATCAAATCATGGATTTCAATCTATTTTGGCATTTAATGAAACACAACTACAACAATTATAATACTTTTTCAATGAGCATTCCAATTAATTCATCGTTGTACTGAAAATACCCTAACTGATATTTACAATCAAAAATGATTATTGTTTAATTTGCACTTGCCACTACAATTTTGCCAACATAGAATTCAAGTGGAAATGGGATAATACCGGAAGCTGAATTCTTTTAATAATAAAGGATGTAATACAGGAAAATCCTGGTTTCAAAAAGCGGAATTCCGTTAAAAAGCAGAAAAAATCATGTCTAAAGAAGTGACTGTAGCCCATCTTGACTGAACAATATGGATATAAAGAATTTCTGGTAATATTTTATCCGCTTTGAAGAGAATCAGTCATTTGTCAATTTACACAATCAGTATTAATTCAGGTCTGAATGTGACAATGATAAAATAATTTTTTTTAAATATTTTGTATTAGGTCAACAAAAGTATATTAATTTTACCACTAAGGGCTCATTTATACTTCCTAAGGGAAAATCGCTGGGTGTTTATACTTGTCATAGTTAGTTTAAAATTTTAATCTCAGGTAAAAAAGTGCTACACTGTGTGGTAGTCGCGCAATGTTCGGGCAACAGTCGCAAGATGTGGCACAACAATCGCACGATGAAGTATAAATGAACCCTTACTTATATGTCTTAAATAGGATAGGTTTAGGATAGCAGCATTTCTGTCTTTTTTTCAATAATAAACACAACTGAATACTCTAAGGGCTCATTATACTACTTTGCACGACATCATTTTCACTAGGATTAAAGTACAAACAAACTAAGACAAGTATAAACACCAAGCAATTTGTGCGCAACATCTTGAGACTGTTGTGCAACAATTACTTTCAAAGTATAAATGAACTTGAAGGATTATTTTGAATGGCCTCAATTACCAGTAAGGAAAATCAAATTCATAAATTTTATATTTTACAAATGTTCAACAACTAAAAAATTATCTTATAATACAGTAATGATTATTGATTTGATAAAAATAATTTTTTGCTGACATGTTGTAGTAACAGATAGTGACATACACATATCATAGTATTTTGAACTGGCTTTAAAATCTGATAGAAAAATGTCAAACTAATTTTTACTGTTCACATTATTTGTATATGAAATCCTGTGCAATGTACAATTTGGATATCTGACCTTTCAAAACAAAATTTGTGGAGTCTTTTAATTAATTCGTAAAAACTAATTACAGTGAACTGTAATTTTAAGAATCTCAATTTTCATTTACTGACTGACCCACAAAATTTGTGATACAATTATTCATAATCCTGCACTCCATATCTAAAATCACATAAAACAATTCAAAAAATGATCAACGGACAAATGTACTGTCAAAAAGTATATAAAATCTTGGCTTTTTTCTAAATGCATAAAAATAATCAACAAATCTTTTCTTTCTTTGGCAAAAAAGGATCTTTAAAACAATTATTTTTAACATACAATTACAGATGATAGAAACCAGAAGTTCTTTTGTAAATATTAATGAATATTGTGAACACCATTGCCTTTTCCAACAATTAATTTGTTAGGTAAATTTCAAGCCATTTTGCCTGGTTTTCAAAAAAGTGATTTAAACCTGCATGCAATGATAATCAATGCTACATGCAGGTAAGAAGATTTTCATTGATAACATAACTAATCAACTGGGGTTTTTAGACAATATTTTAACTTCAAAACTGAAAAATCAGTCCATGAAAGAATAAGATAAACAAATCTTTTATGTAAAAACATTGTTTATCATATTTTCAACAATCTTGATAGTTAAACCTTCAAATTTATGGACAATGCACAAAACTGAATGTAAACTCTGTCAACTGTAGAAAATACTGTTATCAATTGCTGAAAATTTAAGGTTTTCTATTTTAACCCAGTTTGATTCTTTTAATTTCTGTGCTTGATTTAAAACATATTTATAATTAAATATGACATGTTAACCAATAAACAATATCACACTTTTCCTGCTGGTTCTCTATCCACTTCCTATTCCAGGAAAAAAGAAAAAATGTGGCATTCTAAGTGTACTTTTATACTCCGACATCTGTGACATTTGGTCCATCTCAATTTGTGGACATCTGGAGATTTTCCTTGATACAACTGAATTAACCTACAAAATAATTTTTTTTTTTATAAAACACACATCTCATGGTATGTATCACGTTTTGATTGTTTGCTTTGATTTTCCTGCTATTTTTTTCTATTATTTATTTTTTTAATAACTTACAATGAAGAAGTCCTAAAAATGCATATATTTAAGTATGTCTTGTTTTGTTTGCTTTAGATTATCTTATTATTTCGTGGGAGAGAGAGTGGGTGTGGTTAATTGTACAAATGTTTCTCAAGGAAGATCTTTTAATATTCTTTCTTGACACATTATTACCACAACTAAGGATTGGGTCTTCCTCGGAAGACATGTGTTGCCTGATGCAACTTTGCCTAGTGAGATAACTTACTCAAAGATTGTGTAATATTTGACTTGTAACTGATGATTAGATGTTAGTTTGGTTGAATTCTGTAGAGTGGTTAAGGAGAAGTAGCAAATTAGGAATGGTGACTCCTAATCTTCAGCATACTTACATATGTCTAAGGGAACAAAAATGGCTGCTAAAATTTAAATTTTGATTTGGAAAGAAAATAAAGTACATAGTGCAGTTCTAGGCATGCTACTAGAGTTGATGAGTAAGTTTGGTCCATTCTGTTCAGTGGTTAAGGAGTAATAGCAGATTAGAGGTGTGTAATGCCACCTCTGCCAACGACAACATAGAGGATGCAAGAAATCAGAAGTGATCATCATATGTCACTCTACTTTACAGCACTAAAAGCATGCATTTTTAAATGCTTGACACCAGTTCCATTAATGATAAGATGTGTTTATATAGAGTGTATTTTTATATTATGTTAAGTGATTTTGTGTATTTTGATACACATGAAGTACACAACATCTTTATAATGACATATTTACAAGTTATTGCCTAGGAAACATGCTGGAGGATTAATACCCAAATTTTCCAATGTGTTAAAAGCGAAATAATGAATACAATAGAAATAATGAATAAACAGAGCATGGTTAAAATATACCATTAGCTTATCCTACTAACCCTATTTACCAGAGTTATGCTTGTACTGATCAAACAATTTTTTCTCGAAATATTCTAATATGATGCCAACATATACTACACAGTTTAAAATGCAGAATGTTCAGGCTTCAGTTTCTTAAAAACATCATTTTGAATATTTTCTCAATTCAAAAACTGACCAATTAAATGACAACATTTCTTTAGAAAAATCTCCATTTAAGATATTTTATGAAACCAGATATTTTCTACATTTCTGTCAAGAGGTTTTCAGTTTAAAGTGTTTACATTAGGTTTCACTGAATCTGTATTTTTGATTAAGCCCTGTTAAAACTTTTTTCCAAATATCTTACCCTATTTAACATGGTACAAACATCTTCTAATCTGGAATATTTCATAAAGACCTGTACTAAAGCTTCTATGTACCAGCTTCCTCGTTCCCTGTTTCTCCACGCATAATAACCTACAACATATCATCAAGTTATGTTAACAATACCACAGGTCTGTTTCTATCAGTGTAAATTGGTTGAAAAACAACACTTTTTTCATGACAAGATGACAATTTCATCAGGGGTAAGGGAAGAAATACTTGTCAGTATCTTATAACCTCAGAATTTCGTAAGTAAAATGTCTTGAAAGGCACATGGCCTTAAAGACCTTTAATGACATATTCAGCTTAAAATTTTATTTCATTTTTTTAAATTAAAAAAGGGTTCTTATGAGAATGATTTGTCAAATTTTGAATTTTATTTCATCAGTACTGGAATAAAGTATAGTTCCCTTCTTTAAATAAATAAAATATTTTCTTGAAAGAATAAGAATAAGAATTTTTATTTACTTATCAAGAACCCGCTAAGGGCATCAATATAAAAAGGATACAATGTGATTACAGAAAAAAAAGATAAGCAAAAAACACTTACCTTGTACAAACAAATATATTTGTCATGTTATGGGACAGGACCAGAGCTGACACAATAAGTGTCATATCTATCTATCTATCTATCTATCTATATTTAACTGATAATTACATACTATATCGAATCTTATATATTATTACTTATATATTCTGTTTCCAGCTGGATCTTATTTCTAAACATTTGACTATTGCTATATAATTTCCTAAACATGTAAGTGTTGGTAAATGTTCATTTGTTAACATCCATAGATATTTGGACTCTTTTGATGAACGTTTCTCGTTTGTACGAAAACTGTTAACTTTGTCAAATTGTAATATTCTCTGTTCATTGTATAAAGGACAGTTTACTATGAAATGTGCCTCATCCTCAATAAAATTAGATGAATGTGACAAACAAAAATGACACAATCTTTGGGATCTTTCTACATATTTTTTACTGTATCTATCTTTTTCAATTCTAAGATCATGAGCACTTATGAAAACATTTTATTTTTAATACGATTTTGATGGTTTTTTTTTCCAAATGATTCCTTATGAAAAAATTAACTAAGTGACACCAGTTTTGAGGATAATATGAGTCAAAATGATTTTTTATCTAGTGATATGACTGTGTCCAGCTCTATACTGTGTCAAACACATTATTGTGTCCAACAAAATACTGTGTCCACACTTACCCAAAGGGTCTTTTTGCCTTTCACATTTTAACGTGCTGCGGTCGTATCACGCTGCGCTTGCGAAGCACCTCTGTTTTATTAATATTGCATAGAGTTTATGGTTAATGGCATTTTAAAATAAAATAAATATTTCTTGTTCTCTTTAGGACCAAGTTTTGTCATTCTCTTGGCATCCTTCTTGTTTGGCAATGTCATATATTAGAATATAGGTTGAATACATCATTTGTGAATAATTTTCAGGTCTAATGAATGTTATCCTTGATTGTTGGTAGAAACATAATAGCTCGACTATTGGGAAAACTTGTTAACATTTTATCGTCCATTATTCAAAGTTTCTGTGAGTTCTGATTCATTAATATTCAATTTTTTCATTAATATTGCATCGAGTATGAAAGGAGAACATGTTGTTACAATAACGGTAAATAGTGAGTGGGCAAACTGTTTACTCACTCTAAAAGGTTTCAGTTTGTAAAATGGGAGCTCAGAAATGAAATGTTTTTAAGCAATCATCTTCTAAGATATTTGTATTTTGTGGATACTTTTTTGTTGTCCCTGCCGTCGGATTTGGCTTCCCATTTCGATTTGTTTCGATTTTAGTGCTTTTTGGCATACTTGGATCTTTGACTTCCTATGTTTCGGTTTTTGGTGCTACTGATGAGAGGTTAAACCTTGAAATGTATATAAACATACCAACATTTTCCATTGGTAATTTTGTATTTTAAAACCTCCCGTTTGGTTTCAAAAAAGTGATTTGCGGTATACATCTGAGATCTCTGTTGCAATTTTTCTCATTCCGTTCTATTTATCAATCTAGTTAAAACACTTCTATGTTTTCCTTAAGTACACTTGTCACTGCACAAATATAACAAATGTATAGGCTTATTATAGGTTTGTAATTAGCGTTTAGAAGACAAGGCAGTGAAAACATTTCAACATGAATTTTAGATTCTACGTGTGTCTACGTCGAAAGTATTTCGATAATAGTCGAAAATATCTTTCTTCGACCAGTTGCATCTGCTAATCGGTAAAAATAAGTAAGTTCACACTCCTAAAGATCATGTCTGTATTTAGCTCACTCGAGGTAACCAACTAAATGTCCTCTTTTTAAACTTTCCAGTACTATACAACACAAGGGGTATCACCAACCCTGTAAAAGGCGTAATGATATCAAGTTTGAAAAGGTACAACTACGTTTGGATTTCCCTCTTTATTTTTTATTTTGTTATTTTTTGTTGTTGTTAAAAACAGCGACTATACGAATGTCATAGTCTACTCATGTCACTTTTTGATAAGCTAGTGTCACATTACTTCTGGCGGCCCATCTTAATGTTGTTCAGTATCAAGAGAGTTAAAAAATTGAAATTAGATCCTGCTGTGAAAAGCTGCTTGTTAGGACACTTGTGAACCTTTGGAAAGCAATAAATTAACGAAGGTTAAAGAAAGTCCAAATTGAAAGATAAAACAAAACGGAACTTTGTTAATCAATGATTTCCTTCTCTGAACATGCTTGTTATTACCATGTGGGTTTTCGATGCCTAATTCGTTAATTTAGTAATCAGTTCGACGAAAATGTTATTGTTTAAGCCAATGTCTGCTGGAAATACAATCTATTTTTCATAACTAACGGCATAAACCCATTGACGGATTGCGGCTTACAATATTTTATGCCTTTAAGAAATGATATTTTTGATTCCCCTAAATAACGTGGCCAGCGGAAGCTCTAAGTAGTGTGATCAGTTAATAATATACAAAGCTTTGTCTTGTTCAAGTCTTCCGATGTAAGACATTAGTTTAACTATATTAATGATGCATTAATTGTGTTCGCTTCTTCAAAATAAATCACTGTAAGATAATTCTATGTCTTATATTTTGATATTTAATGGTTCGAGTTATTTGTCTTCTGATAGGAAAACATGGACTGGTAGTTTTTCGTCTATGTCTTATTGTTTATTTCGGTCTTAAACAAAATTTAATTCAGAAATTGAAGCACAACAGTAAAACTTATTCACTATCATTGCTAACAAATACAGATGTGCACATAAAGATTTTACCATTGTCATTTCCCTTAATTGTCATGTTAAATAGGTTAAACCTTTTCCTTTTTATTTTTCATAGTTCTAAAAAAAATTTTTGTTAGACATATTAATTTTACTATTTTAACTTATAATTAAATTGATTGCATCTTCATGGAACTTAGTTGACGATTACTATGGAACTTGAAAGGTCTGTTTCATTGATATTTTGATTGCTTGTCTCCCACAATTCCAGTATTGTTGCTTACCTTTCCGGAGCACCTGAACTCACCCTTGTTTAATAGGGTTCGTGTTTTTCTACTTTTAGTTTTTAGTGTAGTGTTGTGTGAACTATGTTTGTCTTTCGTTTCTTTTTTGTTGGCAACGGTCTTGTCTGTCTTCGGTTTTAACGTTTTTTGTCTAACCCTTTGGTTTCTCCAAATTCTTTTAACCCAATACAACCAAAGAGTTTAAGATTTAACGTCAAAAATAAGAAATCAAGGGTGGGTTTTTTTCAGGTGAATTTGAAACATAATTCCTGATCATTTTTATGTTTCTCCGTTTCTTTTAAATGAAACAGAAACAAGATTTCGAATCATGTGAAACATAAGAGACCAATGATTCAAGAGGAAATCATAAAAAAAATCAGTTTCTTGGAACATTGCGTTTTTAAAAGTTGGATTGGCTAAATTGTGATTCTGAAACATGTTTCAGATTCAGTTAAAAGAATGGCAGCTCACGATGATTGTAGTATTTGTGTAAAGATGTAATGACAGAGTCAATATAAGTGTATGAAATACCCCTTAAGATTGCTTGAGAGCAACAAGTGGCACATATTGATTCTACTCTCCAAGTCAATTGTCTCCCTTATTTACCTGCTCTGGTTACTTTGACAGATGCTTTAATGTTTGTTTTGTGATCAAGATATGCAAAAGGCTAAACGGTACAAAGAAATTGAGTTTAGAAATAATTAATAACAAGTGTTTTCTCAATATTGTGTTCATGCAGTTCAAGTAGTAAGGTCTGATCAGCACCATTAGGACCTAATTATAAGGAAAACGAAATCCAAAAAATATTGAAGTTCTCACATAAAAAAATCTAAATAGGAAGTACAACGAATAAATCCCTTAATTCCAGGGGTTTAGGACTTTCTTTCCCTGCTAGTTAGGCTAACTTCTGTCGTTTCTGCCGTTAAATGTTAACCTTTTCTGTTTTTGAATGGTATTTCCACCGTATCTTTTTGGAAGTTAATGCAGTTTGCTGCGGTTTCATGTATTATATTGAAATCTTAGTACTTTAGTAACCAAACGAATTTTGCCACAACAAAAGTGATCCTGTATCAAAAGTTTAACAGTGAAATATATAAAATTATATATCGTTGAAATTTTATTTTTTTTTGTCCAGCTGAAGCTGTAGCTAAAAATTCATTTTAACTTGAAATTTAAAAATTTCCCCATAGGGTGTAATGTTTATTTTTTGGACTTTGTAAATTTGCTTTATTTTGATGATGCAATTCACCAATGGTCTCAGGTAACAAGACATGATAAAAATTAATTTTTGCGGTTTTATTACAGATTAAAGATGAAATTCTAGGAATAAAATTGAATTATATTCCGGTTATAACAATGAAGCGGGATATTGATCCATAAAAACATGTCATTTTGAGACAATTTTTTCAATGTCAAAAATTTAACATAGAGGGGTAATGGGAATTTTTTTTGTGCTGAAAAAAAGAGATAAAACTTTAACTGCAGGATGAGTTGCGGCAAAAATAAGAACACCAACGATATATAACATGACATACTTCATAGCTGAACTTTCGTTATACTCTGACTTAAGTCGTTGGAAATTTAGTTTGGTGAACGTTAATATTTCTTTTTTCAAAGTAATATATAATCGCATTAAAAAACCGAACGTAATAATTAAAACTGCATGACAAACTCAAAAAATAATTTGCACAAATTGTTAATCTAAAGGTTTTTCTTAATGAACAACCTCAGACGAAATGAAAATGAATTAATCTTTCAATCATTTCTATTTAGTCTGTTTTAAATCCAAAACTACATTTATTTGTTAAGGTAACCCTTATCTTAGTTTGGACTCCTGTATATTTAGATTGTTTTTGGTTTAGATGTAGTGCATATTCATTGTCATTAAATTTTTATTCGCATTTCCAACATTTTGACTTTGTCAGTGATCGAAATGGCCATACATTTCATGAAATTTATATTGGTATTTTGTGATACATTTCACTTCTTTTTTCTTGGAGACCGTGTGACCAATGATCCTCATTTCTGGTTTTTATCTTATATTGACCAATTTGTCGCCAACAAGA